>CAKNXH010062952.1:0-73588 GCA_932178445.1 Andricus quercusramuli | reverse complement strand
GAGAAGTGTCTGGGTGTATCCCTTGACCGACAATCCGGAAGGTAGGGGGACCTTCCGGAAGGTCCCCCTACCTTCCGGATTGTCGGTCAAGGGATACACCCAGACACTTCTCACCACATCGCCTCCTTCATCGGGCTCCCGGTGGTTGCCTACAAAGGAGGACCTTCCAGTTTGTCGGTCAGTGGGATACACCCAGAAACTATTCACCTCACTACCTCCTTCATCGGGGGTCTACTGGTTGCCTCCCAAAGGGGACCTTTAGCCCGCTAATCAGGGAGAATCTCACACGCTCCCTTCATCGGGAACCCGGTGATTGCCTGCAAAGGGGACCTTCCGGGTGGCCGATCAAGGGAATATTGCCCCCCCCCCCCCAACCATTCTCCTCTTATCCAAGGCACCTTTGTGGAAATCCCAGTTGCACCGCACATCTCTGTCTTCTTCCAGGACAGCCAACCTCCCAATGGTCCCCCCATTTTCCCTTCTTCAGGACCACCACATCACGATAATTATCACAACGAAGGAATAATGTTCTATTGGCAAAAAAAACATGCGGTTAGCTGAACCATTCCACCCTTCCACAAACTTACCAGAAAATCCCATAGCCTGCAAACAATAATTGTGATCATCCTCCTCAACCACTCTCCAAAAGATTTCTGCCCATTGTCCATACGCCATTCTAAGGAAAATTTGAAACGGATATTGGGGATTCGCAAATTTGGGGGCCTATAACTGACTACAGATTCTTCAGACATCTCGCTATGTCCCGTTCTTTGTACGGATCTTCGTGGATGTTACCAATATGTAATTCATATGGAATTCCAAACAGAAATTATACTAAGTTCTATATGGTGATATCCTACAAGATTTTCCAAACATTTTGCTATGTCCGCAAATCTATACTGATTTATATGTATTTCACTAATATGTGACCAATTTGGAATTTTAAATAGAAGTTCTACTAGTTTCTATATTGAGATTTCTTACATGATTTTTTTAGACATCTCGCTATGTTCGACCTCTGTACAGATCTATGCGGATGTTACCAATTTGTAATTCATATGGAATTTCGAACAGAAATTCTACTAGGATCTATACGCATATATCGAACTGCATTTTAAAATGTTTTGGAAAATTCCTTTGAATTCGAAAAGGAAAAAAATCTAGTACTTCAATTTCGAAGAGCAAAAAAATCTGGAATCTGTTAATCACATAGCAAAATAATCTAGAACCTCGAATTTGACTGGGGAAAAAGTCCGATACTTTAGAAGGAATCTGTATTATTATCGGAATCGTCAACGATCGATCATGTGTAGATTAGGGTGGAGCGAAAAAATAAAAAGTCGGCTTTTCGAAACAGCCGAGTGCAGAAAAGTTGTGAACCGACGTACCTAAGAACATATTAAAATTTCAGCCCGATCGAATAATATCTTCTGCCTCCGAAAACTCCTCAAAAATGTGAAATTTTAACGAAAAATTGCATTTTTTGCTAAAAAATGTTAAGTGTTAATAAAACCTATAAATTATATGTATAAGTACATTTTAATTTTAAACGATGTTTTTCGTGATTAAAAACACATTTGTAGACCGTAACACACGTTCCTGGCAAGAGTGGAACAACAAGACAAGCAACAGTGGAGCAACAGACAGGAGACTATTCGGAGAACGACAGTCTGTTTTGTTAAATATATTCACGATTACGATTTGTTGTTTATTTAGTAAGACTAACACTTTATTCCTATGCCGCTTAAACTCATCCTTCCCACACCTTGCTGCCCCCTCCCCACTCCCACTCCTTACTGCCACGCCGCGGCGCCGGTCCGGCGGCTTCATTCGTTGCGTGCGTTGGTTCTGTTGAGACACGCCGAAACCTGTCGGGACAAAGCTAGAGCACAAGGCTTTCTGTAGGGTAGCAAGTGGCATTCTTTTTCGTTTGTGATATTCGCTGCCTTTACGGAGTTTAGCGGCTATCGCTGTTCTTATATTTAATAGTCTTTTTGTTAGACCACGTTGTCTTCCTAGTCCTTTAACGTTCAACTGCCCTACGTTTAGTTGTGCAAAAGAACTGTCTTCCTTTAAACTTCCCACGTATGAAGATGTTATCAAAGGCTAGGCTTTCGGAAGTAAACGTCTAGCACCCGAAGAGGGAAACAAAGAACCCTTGTTTTCTGACATTGCTGACATTGCTGCATGTTACGCATGAAAGAGTTGTACAAATGTTAAGGCTTATCATGAAAAATATAAAACCATCATGAAGTCTCATAGCAAACTTCAAAGCTGCAATAAAGTTGCCAAAACTATTGAAAGTTTTAAATTACATGCGCAAACAAGCCTTTTCGACATATGCTCTTGCAAATGTTCAGACCTTGCTTTATGCTCTTGTTCCAAAGAGAGAAAAGATCCACAGAGAGAACACGCGTTCCTTATTTATCAGAGAACAGTCCGAAAAATGGTCATCGGTACTCTTGACAAAGAAGCAACCGCTGTTCTTCAAAAGAGTGAGGCTAGGAAAGCACAGGAAGCTGCCCGACCTCTAAAGTTGCCAGATGGTACTTCCAGAGGCAGGGAAGTAAATTTGCCAGCCGATGAGAATAGCAATCATGGTAGTATTGAGTGTCTGACCAAGAGTGATACTAACAATGATGATTTCTCCCCATCGACTTCAAAAGGGCAGCAACTCTCTTCCTCTCAAAATCGTTTAGTTCTTTCTAAAACAGCTCTAGTCAGCGATAAGTACGGCTTGTCGGACAGATCCGTCGCTGCCATAGCCTCAGCTGTCTTGCAGGATGTTGGTTTGGTGTCCGAGAATAATTTTTCAAACGTCATTGATAGAAATAAGGTTAGGCGGGAACGTTTAAGGGTGAGGAGAGAAATGAGAGAGATCTCTGCTGAGAGTATTGACACACCTTTGTTGGGGTTGTATTTTGATGGACGCCTTATTTTAGTAGGAGAGGGAAACAAAAAATACCGCAGATGTGTCCAGGAGGAACATATCACTATTGTACGAGAGCCAGGATCATTATACTGGGGACATATTACTCCTACTTCAAGCAAATCCGTCTCGATCTCCACGGGTCTGGTTGAATTTCTCGAAGCTAAGACCGACAACCTAGACATTGACAATATTTCAGCTATAGGTGCAGACGGAACTAATAAAAATACAGGACACGTGGGAGGAGTTATTCGTCTTATTGAGGAAAAATTAAACCGCCCATTGCAGTGGCTGATTTTCCTTCTTTATTGCAATAAATTGCTTCTTACATACCTATTTCAGTCACTTGATGGCGAGACTACTGGCCCTTCAAGTTATAAAGGGCCCATCGGCCAGCAATTATCAAAGTGCACTTCTTTGCCCGTAGTTGAATTCCGACCAATCTCCCCAAAGGTTCAAAACTTAACTTCAACTGATCTCAGTTTGCCCCCCGGGACCTGGCCAAACGCGATCCAGGCCCTACTTCTCATTCGCGATGGCTGACTGCAGCCAACAGAATTCTTCAAATGTACGTAGGAACATCAAATCCATCGCCAGAGCTGGTATCACTTGTGAATTATGTCATGAAAGTATATGGCCCTGTTTGGTTTCTAATCAAAAGCGACGAATCTTGCACGAAAGGTGCCAGGCATGTGTGGTCTCTGATTCGATACTCGCGGTTTCTCCCTGAAGACCAGAGGAAAGTTGTTGATAGGCTGGGCAACACATTAAATGCAGCATACTAGACTTGCCCAAACGTAATATACAGGTAGTTTTACGACGAAAAACATTGTTTAACATAAAAATGTACTTATACATATAGTTTATAAGTTTTATTAACACTTAACATTTTTAAGCAAAAAATGCAATTTTTCGTTAAAATTTCACACTTTTGAGGAATTTTCGGAGGCAGAAGATATTATTCGAGCGGGCTGAAATTTTAATATGTTCTTAGGTACGTCAGTCCACAACTTTTCCGCACTCGGCTGTTTCGAAAAGCCGACTTTTTATTTTTTCGCTCCACCCTAGTGTAGATATCATTCACTTACTGTGAAAATGGAAATCAACAATATCGATCTAATCTAAAGTCACTCCTTAAATAATAGAATTTCTTAACATCCTTTCAGACTAGTTGGAGTTTGAAATTTATTAACTAAGAATGTTTAATTTCTGAAAAAAGATCTTTCTCCTTCCCTCCGGTGGGAATCGAACCTCACGTCTTTCCGATTGCCCGCCGAGTGCTTCAACCACTAAGCTACTACAGAAATAGAAGGCAGATACTTTTTTCAGATATATATAATTTTCAGTTACGAGATGTTGATACGATTCACTCAGGGTTATTTTTTTATGAGATTTTATATTGGTCATCGCAGAGCAAAAAAGAGCAAAAGTCTCCGCTGTGTTTTCTGAATATCATTATTTTTTACGCGTTTAATAAGTATATGTGACCGTCCACGAAGAAAGGGACCTAATGCGGAAAAGCTGAATTTTACAGGACGGGCGATCGTAGCAGAGCCGGCAAGCCAGCATTTGAGTAGTGGGGATGCGTCTACGAAAAGCACTCCCTCCACTTACCACTACACTTTTACGCACAAGCCAGTAGAGCTCACGGACACGTCGCGTACAGCTGTAGTGGTAAGTAGTGGGGCTGGCTTTCGCAGGCATCTCGTTCGGACTCCGCGTACGCTTATCATGCCTATGTTTGTAGCTTAATAATAAGAAAAGTAATTAACTTAAAAAATTTCTGATTATTTGAAATTAAAGAGTAACTCATAATCTATCGATTGGCGTATAAAAATGAAAATATATTTTTTCCGCATTAGATCCCTTTCTTCGTGGACGGTCACATATGTAAGTTCCGCTACATAAATTTACGTGGAAGGGTACTTTTTGTGAGAAATTATAAAAGCGTAAATTTTCGAGTGTTGAATAATTAATTCAGAGTTTTGAATCATCTTTACGTTATTCGAGGTTGTTTTTACACTTTTAGAACATTTTTGTTCACGAGGGGTAGGTATGTATGACTTAGGGGTACTTTTTTGCGACAAGTATTACATGTCATCGGAGAGCAGAAAAAGAGCAAAGAATTACGCTTGAGTGTAAAAAAAAAGAGATCGTAAAATATAATACTTTAAACAATCTGCATGCTCAGCCTTTGTACTTCCCCCACACTTTTCTACAGACTTTTTAAAACTAGAGGTCAAATCATCAAAAACTGCAATTTGCCTATTGGAATTCTCTATTGTTGAAGCTCCTTAAACATTAACGGACACATTCTCGTCCCGTAGCTCGTACTGCGCACTCGATTTTGTCCAAAATGAGAACTTTTCTACATTATGTTCCACACTTTTATGTCAGATTTCTTTTTACATTTATTCCCGTACCTCGGACTGTGATTGCTTATTCAGATATTGCAAAATAAAGTGAAAATTTTATTTATCAGGATTACTTTAATATTTGATCTACAAAATATTATTTCGTGGTCACAAAAATAATGTTAGTCAAATCTCTGCCTGTTTCCAATTTCCCGTCTCCGTCCTGTCTCAAGTGACAGCTGATGTCCGTCAAACTCTCCTTTTTTTGTCGACATAATAGCTTATATCGTAAAAAAAATCTAAATACATTTTGATTCATTAAAAAACCATGCAATTTTAATTATCTACAGTGTTTCTGGCCCTGAGGGTGCCTAAAAGCACCTAAACAGTGAGTTCAATATGATTATTCCGATATCGTGACAGACCCATATTTGACACATTGTAGTAACAAAAGTACAATTTATTTCTTGTGTTTATATTTTATTTGTTCCTAAGAATATATGAATAAAATTTTCCTACTTTTCTTGAGGAAATTAAAAAAAAAATGTTTAAAAATGTCAGATGTGCCGAAAACAAACCTAGAAAGTTTCTAACGGAAATTTTTTATTTCACCGAATTTTACAAAATTTTAAGAAACCTTTGGTTCAGCTTGAGAGATATGCAGAACTTGCGGAAGTTTGAAAGAAATTAGAAAATATTTGATGAATTTTCGGAAATCTTCCAAGGTTCGCAAATATTTTTATCTCTGCAAAACTTTTAAAATTGATAAATATCTTTGAAACTGACTCGAATTATTCCTAAGATTGCCTTAACATCTTCCAGATTTTTTAAAATAATTTTCGAAATCTTTTTAATGTTAAAATTATTTTTCCAAATTGAAAAATCACTTTGAATATTCCCAGGAATCTTAACACAATTTTTTATTGTCTTGCAACTTTACAAAAACCTTGAAAATCTTCTCAATAATTTGTTCAGAAATCATAAAAAATCTATATTTTGGTTCCAATTTTTCAAAATACTTTCAAATTTCAAATTATTTCTGAAATTCCTGTAAAACGTCTATATATATTTAAAAAAAAAATTAATCCTCTCAACAGTTTTCAAAATTCTTAAAAAACTTCTACATTTTTTTTCGAAATTTCCAAAAATCTACATCTTGTTGACCATTTTTTTTTTAAATTCTTAACATTTTAAGCATTTACTAAAATGTTCAAGGTGTTTGCGCGCGCGAGTGTGTGTATGCGTGAGATAGATGTGGTCGAAACCAAATTATCTTCTTTCAGCATGGCGTAAATTTTAATGCCGAATCGTGCAATCTTGACTTACTCACAAGAAAGTGATAAACATATTTTGAGCAAATCGCTTTACGGGTAAAAAATGCATGATGCGCGCGCATATATATATATATATATATACACGTGCATTATTTTTTCAGATAAAAAAAATATGAACATTTTTTTCTGTCTCTTTATTATTTGTAACCAAATCCTTTTAATTATATAAAACTTTATTTAATTCTATCAATCTTGTGTCAATCAGTTTGATTGGTTTCCGCAATCCAATGAAAGTTCAAAAACCATTGTTCTTTCGAGAAAATAAACCTGCGGAATATTTTGTTGTTATTTTACTTGTCGGAATTGATGCAGTAACAGATACAATATAGCAAAATCTTTAGTGGGTACTCTAAAATATTTAAATATTCATTTGGGATCCCCTCATTCAGAAAGAAAACTTACTAGAAGATTAGTAAAAAATCATTCATATGTAACGTAACTTATTAATCATTATTATTGATTATTCGAAATTTCAGTACGAATAAACAAAGTCGCAGTCCGCAGCTCTTTGTGCCGAAAAATTTGATTAAATTTAACGCAGTTTTTCGTCTTCCCGAAATTCGGGATGACTAGTGCAATATTTTTCATAAGCTTGGCTAGTCGTCCCAAATTTTCGGGCGAGGGCGGGAAGTCACCCCTGTGACTGGCCGCATAAATAATATTTGTCCAACCCCCTAATTTTTCGCGACGACTAGACACAGCCTAAATTTAAATCTACGTACAAATTTTCATTTTATTATGAATTCCTCAGGGCCATTGAAAAATGCATGTAGGTATTAAAAAAAATTAACTTCAGTGAATTATATTTAATTTTTGAAACTTTTGTTGTGTTGTATCAAATTTTATCAGACTCATGCACACAACTCCGAAGCACCTTCTCATACGAATTATCAAACTCACGACTTCTGCAGAGATAGGAAGTTTTTAAAAAACGCGTTTTAACTTTAAAAATAACTTTTGCGAATATTTTCGTTCTCATATTAAAAAAAGGGAGGGAGAAGTGAGTCAGAACACGCCTCACCCACTTTCTAGTATCCCCCTTTGACCCGCTCGAATGATAAAATTTGTAACGTATATATATATATATATATATATATATATAATTTATTATATTTTTTCTTCTCTCGTTAATAACGTTTTCCATAATTAAGCAGCATATTCTTATCAATAATTTATTGCAAGGTTTATAAAACATTATTTCTCCAATATATTCTTTCCTGCCAAGTTGTTATTATTTTATTACGAAAAATTTGTTTCTAATTAATGTGTCCAAAGCAGGAGTGCCAATAAGATCTATTTTTTCGGACAAGCCGGATTTCGTTCTTTGTTCTTATTTATCTTCATATCATATATAGGCATAAGGTTTAGATTCAAGAGAACTCAGAATTATGAAAAAATTCATAAAATAGAAAAACATTTATTTTTCGGCCTGCTGGCCTTAAACAATTGACTTACTTACTCTTCCATTTTTGTACAGTTAAGTATTTTCTCTTTAATGTATATTCTCTCCAAAAGGTTAAAAATATCTTTATCGGGGCTCAATTTATGCTTTATTTGATAAGCTTTTTAACGGGTTTTTAGAAAAGTGATTTTTAATAGTACTGTCGCTGATCATACCAAAAAATTTACAACACTAGTGTGAAGAATAAATTGTTATTTAAAATTTTTATTTCGTATGAAACATTATTTCCCACTCGAATCGAAAAACTAAAAAGGCGATTATCACGCGATTAGGAATGCTTGTTTGACAAAAAAGGATGCTCAATATTAAATAAACATAGGAGACTACACATTATTTTCTTTATATTATTTTTGTTTATAAATTAATAATCAGGAAAAATGAGACTTTTTGGGAATATTAGTTTACAATTTAAACTTTATCAATCTTATTTCTTCACGAAATCAATATCTTTTTACACACATATTTAAAAAAAATAGTTTCAACGTGAATCACTTTCAATTGGTCATCCTGATTTCCCTTTATTTACCTCCGCACATTTTCAAAAACTCTGATCTTTTCTGAATATAATATATAATAATATATAATAAAAATTTAAAGTATTACGGAAATGCCCTTATAAGGATTATAAAAAATAGATAAATGTAAAGACCCCTACGCGAACTAATCTATATGGCTGTCATGAGAATCCAAATTACAAGCAAAAATATGAAAAAACCGGAAATAACATAACATTCAAGTTTAAAATTGTGATCCATTTTAATAAATAAGTACTGTGATAAGTAGATCTAAGCAATATAACACATTTGAGATGATCATAATTATTTGCTTCAAACATGGAATTTGCACTTCACATTGAGAATCAACAAGTTCCGAAGATTGCTGCGTGAAAGGTTGTGATTCGAAAGAAAATAAAAACTTCAATTTAAGTTTTAATGAAGTGCCAAAGTCAGGAAATGTGAAAATCAGGAAATTGAATCCCTGTAAATCGTCTTTTCGGTTCCAAATCGGATCCGAGTGCACGCTGAACCACACTTGCAAAATCAATCAAATATCAAATTGCATGATACAAATTTGTGATCAAAATTAGAAAGTTCTAACATTTACCGGAAAGTTTTTAAATTTTATTAAATTGATATTATTATTAGTAGTGGTATTATCAAATTGGTAACAGGGGGGAACGGGGCACAGAAAGCGAGAGAGTGTTTCTAGGCACACAATACCAATTTGGGTCAAAATTAAAAATTTGACCTAAAATTTGGACAATTTCACTAAATTGGTAGATTTTCATGAGAGAGAGTAAGAGGAGAGTTTTCAGGTCACAGAGCATAAATTTCATGTGATCGATCAAACAATCAAAAACGTGACTTCAATTTTCAAATTTTAATTGAATTAGTGGATTTTCATGAAATGCAGATTTTTCTATTTATGAATTCTTACCCCAAATTCGTATTGTGTGACTTGAAAACTTTCACCGTACTGACGTTCAGGTAAATCTACAAAATTTTCCCAAAGTCAAATTTTTGGAATTTTTCAATTTTGACCCCAAATTCGTGTCCTGGACCTCGAAAACTCCGCTCCTACTGACTTTAATTAAAATCTACCTAATTTATACAAATTGCAAAATTGGAATATACTTGTATTTGAGGATAAACGCACGAATTTACTTTTCTGTTCCTTATATTTTGATGGAAACGATTACAGTTTTATCGCAATCTTCATCACAACTAGTTATTGATATCCTTTCTGTTATTCTATGGGGTTCTGAACTTAAGGCACTGGTTTGAAGGTAATGTGAATGTATTCTATCTTTTTTGCGAGTTTTAATGGTATTCGCAGTCCGCACATTCCAATCAAACCAGAATTAAGAATATTTTGGCTTTCAATCATATTTTTGGACGCATATGTAGCTTTTGACTTGGATTTGATCCTTTTTATTTTTGGTGTTTCAGGAACAGTTTTATTAGTCTGCGTGTCAGACGAAACTTCGATAGTTTGAGTGTCCATGGACTTTGAAAAATCAAAGACTTGTGATGATTCTACCTCTACTGAATCAATGTTAACTTGCGACATGGTGGCTCGTTCAGACAGAAAAACTCAACTGATTCAAAGAGGTTCCTCACATACTTTTATATATGTGAAATATTTGTGGAGTGGGAATAGCATTCTTTGTTGAGAGGGGGAAACCATATGTGGCGAGTGTGGGAATAACCGTTATGTCGCACATATAAAGAAAGAATATAATGCTGTATTTCCTAGAAATTACACAATGGACCGGGTGTTTCATATGAATCACACAAGAAACCTACATGTCATTGAAATTGCACAAAAGAATATGTTATGTATGTAAATCACACAAATCCCCTTTTCCAACTTCGACACATTCATTCGATGGGAGGGGGTGGGGCCCCCTCCCTTTTTTCCAGGTGAGAATCATCCACTCGATGGAATAATGTGTGACACCTCCCCTTTTCCAACTCAAAATAACTCATTCGATCAATTAGTATAACCACCATTTTGTAATTAGGCCACACCCCTAATTAGCACCATTTTGTAATTAGATAACGCCCCCTAATGGGCGTCATTTTGTAATTAGACCACGCCCCTCGGCCAATCAGGATATGCCACACCCCTTTTCCTACCCTACCCCTTTTTAGGCCACGCCTCTCGACCAATCAGAGGCCGTGCTACACCCCAGGGTATCTACTGGTGTTCCTAAAGTTTTGAATATTATTCTAAAAAAACAGCTCATGAATTTGACTCCAGCAGCATACAACACCATCAAAGGATTACAAAAATATTTTCAATGTTTCAAAGGCCTACTGATCGTAACTTTTTGGCATGAAATTCTGTTAGGTATTGGTAAAAAAAAGTGATCATACAAAGAAGAGGAATTGCTCCTAACGTAGAAACTGCCCTTATTGGAGATTTGCTGGAAGAAATGCAACTGTCGAGAGATTCACCTGAGTCACCGAAGTAGTGGGAATAATAATTTTCAACTGAAATGATCAACCTTCAACTGGAATAGTTGATTTTTTAACCAAAAAGATGAATTTTCAACCAAGTAGATTGATTTCTACCAAAAAAGTGCAATTTTCAACTAAAAAGATAATTTTTCAACCAAAAATTGAATCTTTGAGTTTTCATTATTTTTTGTGCGATCAAAATTTGAATTTTCGATTTTTCAAGAAAATTCAAAAAGTCGTTATGAAAATCCTGTAGGGCATTCAAAAAGCAACGTTTTCTTCTCTTGACTTTTTTTTATATCCTGTATTGTTCGGCTCTACAATTTTCATTTTCGTTTTTTTTTATTTCTGAAAGTACAACTCGGATAATTTTCTGTTTATCGAAAAAGTCATGAGAATAAATTGTTCAAATTTTTGAATACTAATAATAGCATACATAGAATTTTTAAATCTTGAAAAAAATGGTCTTAAAAATTTTCAAAATGCTCTAACTTTTTTAATTTTTATTCAAAATAGCTGACTAACAAACGTTTCCTTTCTATCCAAAATTTTAAGTTATAGTGACGGATTCTGATAACATCGATCCCATACTCCAACCAGAAATTTGGTATATCTTATTTTATTGTAAATATGTACCAACTATGCTAACCTTACTGACATTTGCTCCTATCCTATCATAACCATGACGTCATGCTAGAATATTCAATTGTAATAGAGGTATGAAACATGAATAAACTTTAATTTACAGATCATAGCGAATATTAAATGACATAATATTAATGTCAGTGATCAATTCATTTTACCACACAAAACAAAAATTAAAATTCAATAATTATGTGGTTCAATATTGCGAACAAATTAATCAGTTTAGAACGTAAAAATTAATGAACAAATATTCTTATGGAAATATCCAAATAAATTTTACTTTATATTTTTATGAAAATTAAAATTATAATTAACGTTTTAAACTGATTGCATGATAAATAAAAACATATTCACATATAATTATGAGAATGGAATTGAGTTACTCATTCCAAATCGGCACGAAAATTTGAAAAATGATATAATGGCAGCAGAGATATGTTAAACATAAATGAACTTTCATTATTCGAATTATAGCGACAAAAATTACTTCTGCTATGGGAAAAAAAGTATTCCGTGAACTCTGTTGAATTATTCTGAATTCTCTGATAATTTTTTAATTTTCTGAATTCTTCTGAATTCTGTTACATTCTTGAATTATATTAATTCTTTTGTATGATTTCAATTTTTTTTTAAATTTTCTAAATTATTTTTACGAAATCCCTGACTTTTTAATTGCCGTTGGCTAGGTTCGGTTTTCACTCGCCAAGTTTCTTTGGCGCGTAAAGTTAAATTCATATTCTGTACAATTATTGCAAGTTTATTTTTTGTGTACATTTATGGCAACCATTTTGTAAGGATTATTTTTGTAATAATTATTTTTTTTTCTTCAAAAATGAGTGAAATGCAGACAAAAACTTTGCCAAGTAAAATTAAATAAAGTCGTATATAATAACATTCATTGATTGCGAGTAATAAACGTACAAAAAAAAACGCTTTATCCGGTTTTTATTATCAGTTTCACGTTGGATATGTGTATTCTTTCTATTTACTTGTCCCCTCCACGTGGTTAGTATTATGTGCTTTGGCTTATACATGGGGGAAAAAAGTTGGTATATAAGCCGCGACTGAAACAGAAGAGGTTGTCTGTTTTTGAAGAAACAAAAAAAAACAAAATGAATTTCATAATCTCCGTCATTTTCTTTGCGACGTGTGTGGCTTTTCTCGCTGTACCAGTAAATGGTTGCAAAATAGGAGGATGTACTGTTGGGCCCGGTCCATGCTGCCACCCTTGCTATGCAGCCGGTGGTAAGTCGAGAAATTATTACTATTATTATTATTATTATAGATTAGCAGTTCGAACTCGAAAGTTCATTGCCTCACTAACCCGAGACCGCCACACATCTCTATCATGTGCATCCTCCATCCAGTTTAAGTAATCATGTCCTAGTTCTTTTAGATCATCCCTTACATTTTTCTCCCATCTGTTTCTCGGTCTGCCTAGAGGCCTCTTACCCAGTCGGTTTCCCTCTTAAAACTTGAGCCACTGTTCTTTCATTTCCCATTCTTGCTACATGGCCCGCCCATCTTAATTTACGCGCTTTCATAACTCTATTAATATTTGCTGACCCGTAGAGAGCATGCAGCTCATCATTATGCAGTTTTCGCCATTCGCCGTTCTTTTCGTCCCTCTTTGGACCATAGATTTTTTTAAGTACTTCATTCTCGAAAATTTTAAACCTATTCTCCTCTCCCTTCGTCAGCGCCCACGTTTCGCACCCGTACATGACGACCGGCATTATTATCGTTTTGTAAATTCTCACTTTGTTATTTCTAGATAGCGATCGCGATTTTAGTAGCGTGTTTGCTGCATAATAGCACCCATTGCCAGCGTGCAGCCTCTGGTATTTAAATTCGATAACCCTTTCGAATTTCATATTTCCGGCCATTAGATCCCCGCCTACATCACTTTGTTCGGATCTGACGACAATAATATATTTTGTCTTCGATTCGCTAACTTCCAAGCCAATATCTTTGGCTTTTGTGATCAAGATTTCTGAATTTTCAGCTACGGTTTCTTTATCATCCCCTAGTAAGTCGCGATCATCCGCATATCCAAGAATTTGTATTATCCCATTGACGGTAGCGCCGGTCGGATTCGCCTGAACTTGTATGACCACGTATTCTAAAACTAGGTTAAAAAGGACGCACGAAAGTGCATCGCCCTGTTTCAGGCCATCGCGGATCGAGAACTCTTCAGATAAACTTCCGTTTACGCGTATTCTACCCCTGCTGCCGCGTAAGCAAATTTCGATAAGTCTAACTAATTTTCTTGGTACCCCCAAGAACTCTAGGATCCAGTACATTCGTGCGCGTATAATAGAGTCGTAAGCTTTTTTGAAATCGATAAATAGCTGATGCACTACTTCATTGAATTCCCATTTCTTTTCTAGCAGCTGTCTAATTGTAAACATTTGATCGCTTGTAGATCGGTTTCAGCCGAATCCACACTGGTAATCCGCAATGATTTCCGCGGCGAAAGGAGTTAGTCTACCTAAGATTACATTGGACAGAATCTTATAACACGAATGCACAAGTGAAATTCCCAGCTAATTGTTACAGTTCGTTTTATTTATATTTATTTTATTTATTTTTTTGAAGATGGGTATAATAATAGAGGTATTCCATTCCTCCGTCATGCATTCTGTTTTCCAAACTGCGCGTATTAATTTACAAATTTGCCTTGTGAGGCAAGGGCCTCCATTTTTTATCAGTTCTGACGGTAGGTCGTCGATGCCCGCGGCTTTGTTATTTATCAACTTCTTTATGGCCATTTCTATTTCTATATCAGCAGGATCATCAATTAATAGATCAGTAGTGTGGAATTCGCCGAGATTACCTTCAACGGGTGCTTCGTGTACATTTAATAGTTTATCGAAATAGTCTTTCCATAAATTCAGTCTTTCTGTCGCATCGGCTACTAGATTGCCATTTTCGTCCCTCATTACTTCCGTTCTACTTTGAAAGCCTTTCCTTATAAAATTGATTCCCCTGTACATGTCGCGCGGGCTATTTTGTTTATTATGCGTTTCTGTTTCTAGTATTTTATTCTTTTCCCACTCCCTTTTCTTGGATCTATAAAGCCTATTTGTACTTTTACTAATCTCGAGATACTTCTTATGTGTTTGATCGCACTTATTTTGTAACTACTTAGTCTGGCCTTCCAACGTTTTGCAAACCAGAGTTTGCACTCTTCGTCAAACCATGGTTTGCTTTTGGTTACTTTCTTTAAACCTATCGTAAGTTTCGCGGCTGTCTTTATCGCCTTTTTCATAACTAGACCAAAATATGCACGTGCGTCTGATAGATTATTGTTATTTACAGTATAATATATATGCACGCATCATAACTTTTCCTGTGATACGAGTTGCAAAGATATTTTTATTACTCTATTGCAAGTGGGTCAAGATAGAATGATTCGGCATCAACATTGATGCCATGCTAAAAGAAGATCATTTTATTTGGAACACATCTATCTTATACAAATTAAAATCTAGATCATTTTACATTTTTCCAAATATATTATTTTCGGTATGGAAAAAAACTGTTAATATCTTTATCGGTACCGGTAACCAAAAACTTACCACTGATAGCAAGATTCATTTAAAGGATCTGGATCAATTCAACACAATTTTTTCAATATCAAAAAATTTGAGAAAGACATTGAATTATTTTAAAAGATATTTCTTCTTTATTCATAATGTTTCCCCCTAAGGGTTTACATGACTTCCATTTCTTAAAACACTTCCTTCTACATTTTTTGTGAAATCTGAGCCTTACTATTTACAATTGTTTACACCTATTTTTTGGGAAATCTCATATCTATATCCTTATTTCTCTTTTTTGACGATAGCGCAAATTTGAAAGTTTTTGCGAATTTTGAAACATTTCAAGAAAATAAAAAAAAAATTCTAAAGTTCCTGGGAGAATTTCACATGACTTTTTATTTTTATTTTTTATTTTGAAAATTTAATTTTTAGATCAAATTGAAAAAGATTCTAAAACCTTTCAAAATATTACTAAAAATATCGAGAAAAAAAGCTGGAAGATTGTAGGGCAATTTTTTGTTGTTTTATTTGATTTTTCAGAAATTTCAGAAAAAAATAGAATCATTTAAAAACGTATTACAAGTTTTTAGAAAATTTGCAAAATAATTAAAAATTTCAAAATATTTCTAAGAATTGAAAAAATATAGTTTTTTGAAGATTTTGAATGAAAATTTTAAAAGCTTTTTAAGAATTTAAAAAGATTTCAAGAGAATGAATTATTTTTAAGATTGCTAGGAAAATTTTGAACGATTTTTTATTTCATAAAATTAATTCTAAGAGAATATTTGAAAAGATTATAAAAGAGTTTTTAAAAATTTTAGGAAAAATTTGAATCGTTTGGAAAATATATACAATTTTTGCAAAAATTTCAAAAATAATTAAAAATTTTTAAATATATCACAAAATCAAAAACAAACTGTAGATTATTTAAGATTTCTTGACTAAAAGTTCCGAAGCGTTTTGAGGATTTTGAATTTTCTTATGATTCCTGAGAAATATAAAGTGATTTTTTATATTGAAAAAATAATTTAAGAGAATATTTGAGAAGAATTTAAAATACCTACGAAGATTGAAAAAATTGTCAAAAAAGAATCTAGAAGATTTTAGGAAAATTTTAGAAATAATTCGAGTCAGTTTAAAAGGTATCTAGGAATTTTAGAAGTTTATAATCCTGAAAAAATTGGCAAATTTTTTTTCTTTAAATTTTCATGCATGTTGCCTAGAAATTTGTTCGGATCCACACAAAAACAAATCCATTTTTTTTTAATGATATTAAGAGGTGGCGCAAGCCCCATGAAGCTTAACACATATTTTCCGTGAGAAAAAAAGACGTTTTTGTAAATTCAATTCAGAATCTTCAATCTGAGCTGAATCGAGTTGAAGCTACAAATTTCTTTTTATAATTACCCATAGAATACAAATGAAATATTACTTTTTAAATATCACCGCCCATAATTCATTTTGCTTCGAACACACACACAAATGCATACTTGTACGCATATCCTATAGATGAAATCTCGTAACCTCCCTTGTAGTTTTATGGAGGAAGTTTTCTTAGTCGTCACTTTGTAAGTCGCAGGGTGACCTCTATTTATTAAAATAAAAACTAACAGAAGTAAAAAATTATTATTATTAACTATTAACTATTAACTATTATTTTCAATGTAAGCTGTTATTGAAGATATGATATATTTGATTGTTATGACTGACTTTCTCAATACCCGGCGTAAAATAAAATGTATTTCAGTAATTTTTCTACAATTCTAACTTAGTCGCAGATGTTATATGCGCGTTATATTTCGGCCGATATTATTGCATGTACTATAGTCTACTCGATTAGATCAGATGAATGGCAAAATAGTCTCAGTTCGTGACGCTACCACAGTGATATAATTATAAAGCTTGAAAAAATATAAAGTAAAAATTAATTGAATTTTTTAATGAAAGTTATAGTTCCATACTTCTTATTTTCTGAACTGATTGAATAATTTTTGTTTAAAAGTGTTAGTTACGTTGTGAAATGACTATTTACATGAACTAAATTTTCCAGATGATGTGTAAATATATATTTTAATTTAAAAAAAATTAATTTTAAATGTTATTATTGAATTAAATGTATAGAAATGCAATCTCAAACAAAAAACATATATATATATATATAATTTTTTGTCTCCGCGGGGGTGGGGGCTATGGTGAAAAACCGGGTTCACCCGAGAATAAGTTAAAAAAATAATAATATTCTTCATCATTGACTTCCTAAGTCGTGCGATGATGCTTTGGGGTACAAGAATCAAGTATTTGGATCACGGACAACCAAGGATAACTAGATCAATACGCATTGCGACGGGTACATTCCTAGGAGACTGCTTCAGTACATTATGGTTCTGTTTAGCGTTGAACCAACTAAGCAAAACACTAAATAGCATGTCTCGTGGGTTCCGACTGCGTGATAACGAGCATGGTCATCAAGTGACCAATCTTCCATACATGGATGACCAGAAGCTATACGCTAGTTCGGACAAGGAACTGCAGCAAGTGATCGATGTCACCAAGCAGTTTTCCAATGATATCCACATGGAGTTTAGACTATACAAATGCAGAACAGTGCATTTAACTAGGGGAAAATTAGGGACCGTAAAACTAGAAAACGATTTCGAGAATGTCATCGAGGCATAAGATACTTAAGAAAAGCCTAACGACTGCCTTTACTACAAGACTCATATTGGTTCTGAAAAGTTCTCTTGACTCGGCAAACAAGATCAGGGCAATCAACACCTATGCCATCCCTGTTCTCACGTACTCCTTTTGGCTCATCAAATGGTCGAACACCGACCTCGAACGATTAAACAGAATCATCCGCGTAGAAATGTCAGGAAACTGTGTGATTCACACGTTATACTGTTGCAAGACTATCTTAACAGCAAGCGAGATGTTACCCTTTACAACACGATCTGCAAAGTGGATCTTGACTACACGTCCTTGAATTTTCCCTCAGAGGAGGCCTTGAATATCAGGGCAGAAACCATAGAGGAATTAGGAATGCAATGGGGACAGAATGCCATTCACGGCGAACACCCAAAAACGTTAGATCAATATGAAGTGGATAGTGAGGCATTCAATATTTGGCTGAGAAAGGGCATCGCAAACACTTGTCACATCAATACGTGGTTGACCGGTGCCGATTATGTGGACATACGAACGAATCCATCGAGCACATTATTGATGGTTGCCGCGTAATGGCTCAAAGAGAATATACGCACAGATATAATGATGTGGCGGGCATTATACATCCGCATTGCTACAGGCAATGTGCACGCAAGATGCACTGAAAATCTTGAACATTTAGGACTCAATAGGGTACTGGCGGCAGCTCAAAAGGCGGTTTTATTAAACACCTGTCGCATTGTAAGAAACTTCCTAGACCATCAGGAAGCAAGTGACTAAAAACCTGCGAAGTGGCAGATGGAAGCTCTAAGAAAGCACCCCGAGGCGGCTGTTGTCACCTCCAACGCTCGTGGCCGCTGTGTATGGATAATAGCGATAGAATACGAACCCCAAACTACGCTATGCTCCTAATTTTGTGCCTACAACATCATCGCAGAAGATTTCGGACATCGTATTGAATTGAGATATAAAATCCTTATCTCATTAGTCACTTGACTTGGTCAATGATGAAAAACCGGGTTCAACCGAGAACAAGATTTATAAAAAAATAGAATGACGCATAATAATAAAGTATAACATCTGTTAAAGATATCGTCTGTGACTGGAACACAACTTTAGAAAAATCTGCCCGCTTGGCGGGCTCATTCTCGTCGCTCAACATGATCTCCCGATCATATATTTATCTCGCGCTTCGCGCTCGATGATGCATTCACCTCGCACTACGCGCTCGGGCGTATTTACATCGCGCTTTACGCTCGGTTCCTCTAGATTTTTGAACTTCATGTTTGACTTCGATGAAAAGAAAAAGTTTATTTGCAAATATTATAAAATTATCAAAACATCTACATATGAAGTGATTGTTGAATTTGTTTTTATTTTAGACTGAAAAGGAAATTTATTTACACAAGGTTCTATCGACCTTAGGAACACAATCTCATCCAGATACTCGCGCTCGAATAATAACAAATTTGTAGATCTTTTCTAGGTGCACAATCTTGGTCGAATCATCTTTTGCCGTATCTTGCATAGTTTGACAGCAAAATGGAATTTTTCATTATTTTTCGTGCGATCAAAAATTGAATTTTTGATTTTTTCAAGAATGCAAAAAGTTGTTGTAAAAATATTGTAGAGTGTTCAAATAGCAACGCTTTTCGTCTCCTGACTTTTTTTCATATCGTGCGTTTTTCGGCTTAAAATGATCATTTTCGTCTTTTTGGGGGGATTTTGAAAATGCTATAACTCCGGTAATTTTTGTTTTATCAGAAAAAGTAATTAGGATATTTTGTTCTTATTTTTGAGTACTACCAATAAGCATACATAGAATTTTCAAATCTTCAAAAAAAGTGGTCTCAGAAATTTTCAAAATATGCTCACTTTTTGAATTTTGTTCCAAAATGGCTGGTTAACGAACTTGTTCTTTCTTTGTCGGCCAAAGAACAATCCAATCTCATCAATCTTTCGAAAGTTATCGTGCCTACACGATACAGAAAGACGGACGGACAGACAGACGTATAGACAGACTGACATACATACAGACACCTTTGTAAAAATCGTTTTTTCTGACTCAGGAGGTCTCAAAATGTGGAGATTTGATGAAAACCGACAATGATAAATTCTACATAAAACTAATACTTTCTCATTAGAATGAGAATGCAAAAATTACTGAAATACATTTTACCTATATTAGATAATATAATGAGTCGCAACTCAACTACATGAAACAAATTTAGAACAATTTATGAAATACGTTTCACATATTAAGCAGAGTAATAATTCAGAAGAGCACAGGAAAAACTAAGTGTAATCTTTACCCGGATTTCGGTGTAAAGATTACCTGCAACAAAAATTACTCCATGTGGGTAAACTTTACCCGCACATCACGGGTATTCTTCTGTTTTTACCTACATTTGTATTGTCAAAAAAAACCTGTATATGAGATATAATTTGCCCTAAGCTGGACTTGTACAAGCATCACTTGGCTCCGTTTCTATACTGACACTAAAAAAACAGATTCACTCCGAGAATGACTGCACAAAATAATTTTTGACTGAAAGCACCATGGGAAAATAGGTATTTCCGAAAATTGTTGTGATTCTAAACAAAAATCTTTGGGAAATCGCTATCAGTGTCTCTTGCGTCGCCATTTTGTTTCTTCGATTTCACGCATTAAGAATTATGGCAGGTATTTGATTGCACTGATGTGAGCTCGATTGAACCAAAGATCATTTGTAGCAAAGCAATTAAATGTGATTTCATTTTTTGTGAGATCTACAAGAATCATTATCATTGGCAGAGGTTGATGCTCATTAACGACATTTTTTATACTTATAATGACATTCAATTGTTTTGCCTCAGTCGAGTAATAGTGCAATCGAATACTTAATATCGATTGGGTTTATCGATTGCACAACTGGAAGCGTGTGAGTGAGTAAGCGAAAATTTTAGATCAAAATGGCGCTGGAGACAAGCAGAGATGACGAGATGCTGTCGGAGCTATCCCGAAGATTCTTGATTGAAATCACAACAAATTTCGGATATTCCTATTTTCCCATAGTGCTTTCCAGTGTTTGCAGTAAAACGTTATTGCGGGCTCAGTTTCTTTTTCAGTAAACCTTGTTTCTTATTGTGAATATGGAAATCGATGAAAGTGACGCTTCTTATGGCTTTTCATCATTCAGTCCAGCTCAGTGCAATTGATATTTCATAGTGTATTATTTTTACCATACAAAAAAGGAATTTTATAAAGGACTTATTATAGTAATTACAAATGAGAGATGCGTAAATGGAATATTCGAAATTTGGAAAGTTTAGATGTGATAATTTGCAACAATAATGCACGTTACGTTCGAAAGTCAAAAAGGCTTTCTGAGTTATGAAATTTCTCTATTTCCAGGTTTTTAGGAATCGTCTTCGCTGGATTCAATAGTAATCAATAGGATTATTGCAATTTAAAATGCTTTGAAGATAAAAATATATTATTATTACGAGAATATATATTTTTTTATTCGATTCGGAAAGAAATTGGATACATTCGGGAATGATCGGAAAGAAGTCGGAGAGTGGGACATTCGGAAAGACTCAGAAAGGTTCATGGGACAGCTCGAGGTTCGGGAAGAAATAGGAAGCAAAGGTCCCATACAATTCGGAAAGGATCGTAACGGAACCTCTTTCCGAACTCTTTCCGAAATATTTCCGGATCTTTCCGACGCGGTCTTTCTGAACCTTTCTGAAGCCTTCAGATCGAGTTACCTAAGGCCGTGTTTCAATTTGGTACACTGTGCTTTTATAGCAAATTTACACTCTGAAGCAGGCCTTCGCAAGTAGGGGAAAACTGCTCCTTCGCCACATTTTCGGGTTCCACCACCACTTCCCTCTTCTCGGGTCCAGAGGCTTGGGGGGTGGTCGCACTCGTGAAGTTGAATGAGTAGAGGTCGGTGGTGGTGTAAAATTCCTATCTGGCAAATAAGCAGTTTTCCTCTACTTGGGCAGGCCTGCTCTAAAGCACGATATGCCCACTCCAACGTATTTCGTTGGGGCTACTTAGAGATTGTGGCGAGGCGAATTAGCGTCACCTAGGGGACGTAGCAAGAATTATAGTTCACGGCAACGACCCCCCCCCCTCCCCCTAACCTTGGGCGAAATGTATTTTCAGGTTAGGTTTACTTTTAGGGTAGTCTTATTTGACACTCCGTCAAACTGGACGCAAAACGCAATACGTCAAATCACTAGACATGTCAGCCAGTGAAAGTGTTTCTGTGGATTAGTAGGAGAATATCATTTGCTGAAATATCTAGGGATTTGACGTTTTACGTTTTGTGCCAAGTTTGACGTTGACATGTACTGAGGGTGGCGTACCATTGCAACGTCAATCTTGGCGCAAAACGTCAAATCACTAGACATGTCAGCCAATTATTTTCTCCTAGGCATCTACAGAAACACTGGCATTGGCTGAAACGTCTAGTAATATGACGTTTTGCTCCACCCTGACATGGGACGCCATTGCTAATGCTAATGACCACATTCCGATGGCACATCAGTGTCACCTAGGAGACATAGCAATTACTATTTTTCTTTTGCCACTTTGCTTCTTGCAGCAGGTTCACTGTTAAAGTGAATGTACCTAATTGATTGAAACAAGGCCTAAGGCTCCACCATCCCCATGCATAGCCCGTACTTTTCTGTTCTCTTACGATCCAGAGGGGAAATGTCGGTGAAACTTATTCAGCAGACGGCGCGGCGCCCCGATCAGGTGGTCTGGCTTTTGCATTGAATTACATTAAGAAAAAGTAAAAATAATAAAAAACTTAATGCTGTTTACAAATAAACAGAAAAAGGTAGGGTAAGGAGGGGCAGCGTCGACCAGTTAACAGTCAATTACTTTTTTAAAGTTAATAAGATGTGGAATTGATCCACTTTTTTTTCATTTCAAGTCCTACATTATTGTATATCATATTTCTATAAGTATTAGTGACATTACTGAAACAATGATTTAATAATTCAATTATTTCCAACAAGCTGTATTTCGTCGCCTCTGCCCCACACCCGGGGGCAAAGGCAACCGCAGCTTTTTAGGAAAATCAAAACATCTGAAGATGGCAAAACATGATGGTTCTCGTCTGTGGTAATTTATATACTGGAAAAATTACCTTAAAACATTTCCAGCAAGACGAATAAGTTATTTTTAATAAAAATAGTGATAGCTGTGATATAACCTCTTATGCGTTGACATTGCACTAGAGACGGACTACGCGCAAAGGTTTCTACCATACCAACACAAAACACCCGCTCTACCGACCGGATTTATAATAATAATATTTAATAGTTTCTTGCATGTAGCCCAGAAGATAAGTGGCTGTTCTACATTACCAATCATTATCGACAAAATTTATGATACTTTCATAACCTAAGCACGTGTGAACTATTATTTTGGTTGGGCCTGCCCCACTGGTGAGGCCTCAATTATTTAAGATTTTTAATATAATTTGAACCTAAATTACGTTCAATTATTATAATGTAATAATGTGATATTGTTTTATCTGTCGAAATATCAAATTTACATACTGTAAGTATTGCCATTAATGTTGAAAACTTTATATTTCGGTCAGCGAATCTTCCATTCTTTCGTTGTCAAAACTGTTTTCTGCATAATTTTTCTTTTACATCGTTAATTTTGAAGATTTGAGTACGTAACACTATCTTCATGAACAAATAGATTTATTTAATGCAAAGTAATATTAAAATTGTTAAATAATAGCGATGTTATAAGCAAAGTTGTCTTTGCCCCACCGGTTGGCGCTGCCCCTCCTTACCCTACATGAAAACGTAAGAGTAACTATGACTAATAATTCTAAAAACGAAAGAGTCATGAAAATATGTAGTTTAATACGAATAAAATTTAATTTTGACATGCATTTTGAAAGCAGTTCGATCGTTGTAAATAGTCCGAAATTTTTGCCCGTGGTACTTAAGTTTAGCGCTTTGTAAGAATAAGGTGGCTTTAAAATGGCAAATGTAACACATTCCACAATTGATGTGTTGCAAGACAATTCGGAATCAGACACAGGCTACAAAAAGGTGTTTCATCATGAAAATTCCCATAATAGTTTTCTTTTGCTAATGATTTTTTGGGTATTACAGAAAATTTCAAATAGTTCACTAATAAATCTGCAAGTCGTCGATACTTTATAATGTTCAGACGATATAATTATAAATTATAGCCAATTAGGGCCAGTCATTTTCGGCTGTCGTTTTGCCTGTCGTTCTCTCTGTCGTTTTCCTGTGGTCGTGAAAAAACTACAGAGAAAAAATGACAGGCCTGTCTTTTTTTTCTGTCATATATTTTCGTAAGGGTATACTACACTATAATATGATATACATATCATAAACTGATATCCATATTGACCTATCACTTACGGTTCACTCGATATTTATTGATAATAATGACAATGGCGGTAATTTATATTTGAAACTTTCCAGTGGAACGTTCCTGAAATGTTCCCAAACGTGTTTTTTAGGAATTTTTTTAACACGACCATAAATTTGTGTTTTGTGCTCCGAAAACCCACCTCGTACCGACTTTCATGGAAATCTACCAATTTATTTAACATTTTCAATTTTCGGTAAAATTGTTGAATTTTTAGCATAATTGTGTTTATTTTTTTTAATTTGGACCCGAAATTTGTGTTGTGTATTCCGAATCCCCTCTCTTACAGAATCTCATAGAAATCTACCAAATTAACTAAATTTTTGGTAAAATTGTGGAATTTTTAGTAAAATTGTGGAACTTTCGTATTTCTACACCAACTTTGTGTTCTGTGCTCCGAAAATCCCCCTCGTACTGACGTCTACTATCCCAATTTCCGACGAAGTTTCCTACGCAGTATCCGACATAGTTTACGGCGTCAGAATTTTCAATAGGCTGGAACCTTCTGAAGGTTCCCGCGGAACATTCCGTGCTATCAGGGAGCAGAATAGCTCCTCTTTTAACATAGTGGACAAAACCAGAGATATCTCGAAAATAACTTTCCTGTCAAGGTGATGTCATCTTGATTTTGTTCATCTTTGTTCGAAAATTTGTCTACCGAAACTTTACATTGTCATATCTGGGGTGCGATCTGATGCCTCATTACGATCGGACCTCTCCTTCTGCCATATGCGATACACAACGAGGTCGAGGTGCGATCGAATGGGAATCGATCCTTTCGAAACATTTCTTTTTATCGTATGAAGTAGACAGAGAGCGTCCGTTGCTTTTGAATGACAAGTCATACTGAGCGAATCGAAACAAGCAAAACCCTCTCTGTCTATCTTATACGATAGACAGAGAGGCTTCGAAATCATTTTAACTTCCATTAGGCATCGCTGACTATCTCATATGGTAAAATGAAAGTTCCAATCCTAATGAATCGTCGGAATCCTAACCCAGAGAGAATAACTTCTGAGCGCAAATAATTGGAAAAGTTATACATATTGCAAATGTACAGCCACGCCTTTTCCACTTGTAAAGACTAAGATGTTGGGTCATTACAAGAAGCAATGACAGTTACTCTTAACTTACGGTAATATTCTCTGTTTACCCATCAGAGCAGGTAATAGCAGACAGATTACACCCACCACGGGTAATATTAGGTCCATCTGGATCGATGAACTTAGGAATCCTAAGTGTGTAGATCTCGAAGCAAAAGGTTACCCTGTGGGTCAAACAAAATAGCCATTACCACGATTACTACCCTCATAGTATGGTACCAACGGAAGTTACCTGTTTTAATATGAAGAAATTACGTAAGGGATCTTTTGAATGTGTCCTATTTTAGATTTTATATTAACCTATGTTTTGTTTTGGCCTTTTACGAGATTTTTACTGTACTTTAATCATTTATCAGATTAGTTCTAAAAATTTCACAACGAGCTGGATTTGAGCAGAATCTGTTGCAAAATACAGAATACAGTTCATTTCGCTAGAATAGAGAAAATTTTGATGGATTGAACTGATAATTTTAGCATTTAAGCATAGTTTTAAATAATAGTTAAAAGTACTGTTACTGAATAATGAAAAATATTTTTACTTTCAGATGGATCACGTACATGTACGGCGCCATAAAGTCAGGAACTGGAGCTAGGTCACGGATTCAAAATATTATTGACGCGATGCAGGCAGATTCTTCTCCATTCTTCTTCTGGATCTTCAAAATCTTCAATGTTGAGTTATAATGTTCTTTGTATTTAACCCCAATGTAGTTTTTCGATGTTCATTCCGAAAACAATAAATAACTTTTAAAAATTCAAAGTAGGTGAAATATTATAATTTCTAAATAAGTGCATTGCTTTCGTACTTACAAGAAAATGTTAAGAACAATGTCAGCCTAATTCTTTATAGCAAATTTAATGGTATCGTTTAATTTTACAGTAACAAATTTTTAGAGACATGTTTTTACATAATTTACTTTTTCTTCTAATATTTAAGTATTTTAGGGCACTGAAGCAGTTCATAATATTTGTAAATTTTTAAACCATAATAATATTAACCCTTATGTGTGTGTCGGGGTACCTGGGTACCCATTATAAACATTTTTACTCTGAGTTGTTTTCGAAGATAGTTAAAATTCAATTATAAAATTTATATTTATGTAGATATAACCTAGAGCATTCTGAAGGTAACTTGTGTGATTATTTCTAATTTTTATAAATTTTCAGTGTTTTACCAGAAGGCACTTGGAATTTGTCCAGGTAAAAGTCTGAGGGGTGGTTTTTGGGGATTGTTAAATATTATTAGGAGGTTGGGAATGTAACTTGTTTTCTAAAAATGAATTGTTTGATTATTTCCCACCTCGAAAGTTTTTGACTGTTCTTTGCGGAGGCACATGGGATTTGTTCAGGTAAAAGTGGTTGGGGTAATCTTAAGTGGTTGTTGAAATTTACTATGGGACCGAAAATATGACTTGGAGTAATAGACATAATACTTTCACGATTATTCATTATGATAAATTTAAATTTAAAGATTTTTCGGGTTTCAATCGTGTGCGAAACTATGAATGTTGCCGACGTTTCGTGAACATTGCAGTTCACTTCTTCAGGGCTGACCTGAAACTGAAGTTTCAGGTTATGTTGTTCTTATATATGTATTCTCTACGATGCCTGTGATTGGCCAGAGCGCCCCATGGTGGGGACTGGTTGAACTTGATTGGCCAATCAAGTCTTAAAAAAAAAAAAAAAAAAAAAAAAAAACCCGGTAGGACGGAAAGCCAAATCGGATTGGTATTATATCCATTGTCCCTATTGATGTTATTAGGGTGTTTCAAGATTTCGATTGCTTCTCTATGTTTTCTTGGAAATTTATTGTACGTTTTTGCGATGACGGTTGTTTTGTCAAATAAAATACTATGTCCTGTTTCGATATGATGCTCAGCTCCTGCTGATTGCGTGAAATGTTTTAGCCTGACTTTACTCTCATGTTCCTTTTTATCCTTAGGGTTGTTTAGAAGTTGTCCTATTTTCGCAGGTGGTTTAAATATTGTTTGGATGTTGTGTTTGTTGAGAATTCTTCCTATTTGTTCCGTGATACCTTAAATGTAGGGTATGATGGTGGTTCTTTTTCTCTCCCTTTCTTTAGTAGTTTGTGTGGTCTTGTTTTCTTGAGTGTATTTTTTTATTGCTTTATTAATTTGCTTGTTTGTATAATCGTTTTGTATCAGGATTTGTTTGATATTTCGTAATTTCTTTTGTTCTTACTTTTGTTGTATCTTTATCTGATATAGAGACAGTTCTGTATACAAGGGAATTGATGACCGATTGCTTTTGAGATGGGTGGTGGTGGGAGGAGGCATGCAGGTATCTGTTTGTATGCGTGGTTTTTCTGTAAACTTCATGTCCTAATGTGTTATCGGATCTTTCATAAACTAGTACGTCCAAGAAAGGTAATTTCCGTTTTGTTCAATTTCCATAGTGAACTGGATATCAGGGTGCATTTGATTGATGAAATCAAAAAATTTGTTTAGATCGTCTAGTCCATGTCTCCAGATGACAAAGGTATCGTCAACGTAACAGCACCAAAATTCCAGTTTAAGCTTGGACTTGTTAAAGATTATAGTTTCTAGATTTTCCATAAAGATGTTTGCTATTACAGGTGAGACTGGAGATCCCATTGCTGCTCCTGAGGTTTCTTCGTAGAATTGGTTATTGAAAGAGATGTAGGTATTAGTGAGACAGTGTTCTATCAAAGGTGTGATATTAGAGAAGAAGTTTGCAAAGGATTCCATAATATCGATTTTATCAAAGATTGGTACTTTTGTAAAGAGAGATACTACTTAGAAACTCACTAGGATGTCTTGAGGTTGATTGTGAATCTGTTGTATCTTTCTGATGAAGTCAAAAGAGTTTCGGACGTGTATGATAGAATTTCCTTGAAGGGATTCAGTTTTTTGGCGAGAAAGTGTGCTAGGTTATAAGTTGGTGAGTTTATTACGCTGACGATCGGTCTGAGTGGGATGTTGTTTTTGTGGATTTTTAGGAGTCCGCAAAGTTTTGGAGATATGGGATTAGATTAAATTAGATTACAAACCGATACCTATATGTCTCCTTCCACCACCACCCATCTCAAAAGCAATCGGTCATCAACTCCCTTGCATACAGAGCTGTCTCCATAACAAATAAAGATAAGCTACAAAAGGATCTACAAAATGTTAAACAAATCCTAATACAAAACGATTACACAAACAAATTAATAGAGCAATAAGAAAATACACTTAAAGAAACCAGTCAACACAACGTACTGAAGAAAGAGACAGAAAAACAATCATCGTCCTATCCTACATTCAAGGTATCACAGAATAAATGGGAAGACTGCTCAACAAACACAACATACAAACCATATTTAAACCACCTGCGAAAATAGGAAAACTTCTAAACGACCTTGAAGATAAAAAGGAACCTTTCAGTGATCCAGGAGTATATAAAATCCCGTGTTCTTGTGGCAAAGTCTATATTGGAGAAACCGGGAGCGCGGTAAGTCAACGTATAAAGGAACATGATGGTAAAGTCAGGCTAAAGAATTTTACGCAATCAACAGCAGCTGAGCATCATATCGAAACAGCACATAGCATTTTATTTGAAAAAACAATCGTCATGACGGTTGTTTTGTCATGACGCGTCATCGCAAAAACGTACAATATTGTCCAAGAGAACATAGAGAAGCAATCGAAATCTTAAAACACCCTAATAACATCAATAGGGACAATGAATATAATACTAATCCGATTTGGCTTTCCGTCCTCCCGGGTTTTTAAAAAAGGCTTGATTGGCCAATCAGGTTCACGAAACGTCGGCAACATTCATAAATTCACACACGAATGAATTCCGAAAAAGCTTTAATTTAGAAATTTTAAATTTATTATGATGAATCATCGTGAAAGCATTAAATCTATCACTACTAGGTTTACTTTTCGGGTTGGCTAGATCATCGAAAAACAGTTAAAAAATCTTAAATTTCTATCGTGAACACATCATCCTCGGGCAAAATGTATTTTGAGCACCTGGACTACCAGACTCACTTCTTAGAATGACAAGGTATTTAAAAAATTGTCCAGGTAATTAAATTTCAATTCTGAATGCCCTGCAGTTGATTAACAATTTCATTTCCAAACAGTTTTTATTGTTCATCATTAAGATCAAAGGTTCAAATAATTTCACAATGTGTTGAGTAGTTAAAATTTAATGACAGATAATTGATCTAGAAATTTGAATCCAGTTGATCACGAATATAGATATAAAACGTTGCATTCTTTTGATCCATTCTCCATATCAACTTGATACCTGGTAGTGGCGCATTTAACGGCAGAAAAAGAGACATTGTTGACTGGACTCCCAGAAAAAGGGCCCCCATCCAGAAGAAAAACCCCAGGGCCGCCTTTTTTGATTCTTAGTAAAATATGGGCCCCTCAAAAAAATCGCTTACTAGGCCTTTTTTTTCTTGAATCCGCCATTGATATAGCGTATTTTTGGTCATCATAACAATCGTTCGTAGCAAGTCTTTTTTCGTTTCCAAATTTGACCCTCTGATACTGCCACCATTCATTGTCACCCCGGCTCATTTCATATATATCGTGCAAAGTGCATTCTTGAATGATAATTTCCTTTTTTGGACGCTTAAATAGCTTTGCGGTAAATATAGGTCCACCTGGCATTGTTACAAAAATGCGATTGCTCCAGTCGAAATTAGTAATTCCAACATGGAAATTTTCAAAATATCTAGCTGTATAAAAGTGGTCTTCTCTTATGCGCACATAAGCCATGTCTGGGCCATGCTCGTAAGGATTAGGTTCGGGATGATAGATCATCAGATAGTTGAGTGGGGTACGTGGAGTAAAATGATGGTTGTCTGATAAATGTATATAACCGAAATGATATCCAGTGTTTCCATCACCTTCCATCCAGTCGGGTGGTCCTCTGTCTTCTACGTCCGTTTCAAGAATGGCTCCATATTTGGAGCCATCCGTCATATACACTGTGATGCTATGTGGAGGCACACATGGAAACAGCTCTGGGTCTGCACCTAATTTTTTGAGAAAAAATTTATATTCATGAAGTGCTGGTACACTAGTTTTCACCTCCTAGTGTTGTTCAAATACCCAAACAAAAAAACGTTCCACATTTTTGAACAAAAACGATTATTATTATTAATGCGTGTCCGAAAAACCATGAAGTTTCTCATTGAATATTATTAACATGGGCAAAAGACAACTTCTTCTCAACCCTTGTGCACACACCCAATTTTACCCACGTTATTTTACACCCGAATAGTCTGGTATCCATTTCCTTTTTGTTCAATTTCTAAAAAAATCATGCAATTAAAGTTGTTCCTTTGACGTTTGTCTAAATAAATAAATATCGAAAGTAAGTGGCGAAGGCACAGAACACTTTGAAACCCACAAAACCCCAAAACAATTTACCTGCTGTCACGAGCGGACCACGCGAACGGAACAGTTAGGCTACAACTCGTTGCACTGTATTGCGCATATGGTTGACACACACAGAATGTAACTATTAATTATTTATTTACTAATAATTAATTTAATAATCATGAATTGCATTGTTACTCAAGACATTTCGCGTGTATAAATCAAACAACTTTATGAGAAATTAGTGAACCAATGTAGTAGGGTAAAATATGAGTGTAACCACTTGCCGACCGAGCATGGTTCTGTTCCATGCTAAGTTACCTTCAGTCGGCAAGGCAGTTAAATTCATAGAAAAAATCAGGAAAACTTTTGTAGTCAATGAAGAAAAAAAAATGAAATTGAAAATGTTGAATTTTCTACCCAGTAATGTGAATTTACTACTAAAATAATTGAATTTATAAGCCAAAAGAGACGAGTTTCCAATTAAATAAATGAATTTTGGACTGAAAGGGATCAATTTCCACTCAAAAATAGAACAATGACATTTTCAGTTGAAAAAAAAGAATTCGTAAAAAGACACGAATTTTATCTAAGAAATATAAATTTTCAACGGAATAAAATATTTCATGCAACACATGCGCGTTATGGGCGCTTTACGCTACCTATTTTGCGAGTTGAAAGTTGCCGTTTGCAGGCCAGTGAATGAAGTCAGTGGAGGAAGAACTGGCATTTGTATGCCTACTCGCCGAGTTCCAAGTGACGTTACATAACCTTACTTTCTTGTATCAAAATGTGCTCCTGAACACTACAGATCGTGGAAACGTTTGTTTTTTGACGCAAATGTAAAGTGTTGTGACGAGTATGGCCGAAATGGGAACAAGTGGCGGTAATCGGAAAAGTGGCGATGAGGAACTGTTGCGACTGCAGCTACGTCAAGCAGCTCCAAAAGCCCATAACTCACCTTTGTTGCATGAAGTATCGTGTGCATCAATGTTTGTACGTCTTTATGCGCCAAGCCTGTTTACGCTCGGCTATAAAGACACTTTTACAACCCTTGGTGCACAATGTAGTATTAAAAAAATTAATGTAGCAGATAATATATTCAATGAAATTAAAAAGGCTTCATATTCCTGAGTTTTCTACTAAAAATATATCTTTTCTGGTGAAATATCAACAATTAGATTTTTCGTTGGAAATTGATTTCTTTGCTTGAAAATGCAACTATTTTATCAATTGAAAAAAATCGTTGAGGGTTCCCGAGGTATGATTATAAATCAGCAGCAGTTTCACTTTTTATTGACATGAATTAAAGACAAGATTTCAAAAATTGCTTAATAATGTTGAATTTGAGTTGAACCAACGTTATCTTTGCCGAGGCTTCAATTTTGACTTGACTTTAGAATCATTCAAAGTTGACTAAAATAATGTACAAAAATGCTATGATCGGCAATTGAATCGAAAATCCGGGAATTTACTTCTAATCAAATGAAAAATCAAGTTTCCATTATTTTAATAATTTTGGACAATTCAGGAAAGTGATTTCCACTTTATCTATTGCTGCAGGGCATATGAGTGTGTTTATTAGGTTACGGATTTATTTATTATTTCATGGTTTATAGATCTTAGATTTTTCAGATTATCTCAGTTTACTCTAATTGAATTATAATTAAATTTAATATCAATTCAATTAGTTTTTATTGACAATTTTACCGTGAAAACTCGAGAAATGACCGCTTTCTTTTTATTAATTAAAAAGTGAGCTTATGGGGCGATTTAAAGAATGTAACGTTCTTTGAGTCTGATTTTGTACATTTTTAAATATATCTATACTTTACGAGAGAAAGAATTTGTACTTTTTTTCATTATAAGAAAAACCTTTTCCAAATTTGTTGCTCTGTGAGATTTGTTTCGCTGACTTAAGTTTGATAATCGAACTGATGCTGGCCCGAACATACAGAAATACATGGAACAGATCATTCTTTTGATGGAACGGGATTTTTTAAAAGAATTATAATTCAGATTTAGAAGAAAGGAATTTAAAAAAAAATCCCCTTCTAAGTGAGAATTCGTCACAATTCAATAGTTCTCTGTTCTAAATTTTAGATAAAGAAAGTTCTTCTGGCAATTTTAAGAGTAGAATTGGTATTGCGAAGAAGAAACATTTCTGAAATGTTTTGTTACAAATTAATCATTTTGGTTGAAGATTCATGAATTTAATTTGAAATGTATCTCTGTTTGAAAATGTAACTACTCTATTGAGAATAAATTTATCTGTTCTTGGTGAAAATTCAACTGTGTGATTGAAAATTGATATTTTGCACTAAGAAATTGAACACTTTGTTTGAAATTTTTTTTTTTTTTTTAAGATTAATCTTTATGGTTGAAAAGAAATTTTTTTCGTATAAAATTCCACTATTCCAGTTGAACATTCATCATTTTAGTTGTAAATTCATCAGTTTGGTTGAAAATTAATATCTTGGACTGAAAATTTAATTATTCCATTTTTAGTTGAAAATTGATTTTTTCGGTGTCTTCGGGCTTACTTAAGCGGAAAAAGTTACAACATTTCATCCAGAGGAAGAATGTGAAATTGATTCCCTATAATAATGTGTATTTTTTAACTTAAAATTCGAAACTTGTTTCAAAGGCCTTCAAGGGCCAACGATTTTTTTCTCAGTTTAAAAAATTATTGTATACTTACGCCTCTGTCTGCTTTGAATTGGCAGTCCTGATAAAAAGTCGTGCTGTCGTGGTCGTGGTGTATCTACATCTGTAAAATATAATATGGGGATTTTTATTAAAGTCCTCTCTCAACGAATCTCAAAAATTTGCTACTGATCCAAACTAAAGATACCTCAAATGTTATCCCAAATTCACGTAGTATTAACCAAGGTACCAAATTTCGATGAAGTAAATATATATTTAGAATCTAGACACCCTGCATTATGTTTATCATGACCATTTAACAAACTTTATAGTCCTCAAAGCTCTGCACTCGACTCACACATTTCCGCGCATTTCTTAAATAATTAAAGCTTTTGAAAATAATTACTATCTGCTTAAACAATTTTTTCTTGGCTGTAAATAGTAAGAAGTTATTATTTTTCGGGATCAAATGTATTTTGTTATGCAAAGGCGGAAAACTTCAATTTTAAATAGTGAATGGCTTTGTGAACTTTCTCCGTTGAAATAAGGTGAAGTCACTTAAAAGTGATTATTAGGTTAAGGACTCATATTGTAAAAAAGTAGCTCGTAAGCCGCGGGCTCCCTGTTGTCCCGGGCCTCCTGATTGCAGCCAGGTGAGGTACCGTGAGGTACCCTTGGCACTCAAGCTATAGAGCCTGTTCTGCCACACCCTTGTTTATTCTCAGGGCAGTACTCCGAATCCGGCTACCTTCACCGAGTATTTTTAGAGCTAGGTGGAATTGGGTGTTTTCCAACGTTCTGGAAATATACCTCTCAGGTGCCAGGCGTGCCAATCCCACAGTCAATTATGCTCTTCTTCATTACAGGCAACATGATCCTAACCCACCCTGTCATTCGGCAGCCTCCCTAGCAGGCCGCAGATGGAGAATACCGTCAGGCTAAGGTGGACGCAGCGATCCCTCTGAGGTCATCAGTTAGATGCACATATTCGAAGCACTGTTCTGGTGTCTTATGCAAGTGTATATGTGTGTGTTTGTGTGTTCATCACTGTAAATCGACTAGCGATTACCGAGCGTGAGTCCGCCGTAGAGGCCTCAAGTGCAAGGTCCCGGAAGAAGTACATAGAAACATTTCCATTGGTACCGGCTCAGGGATCGAACCCCACTCCTCCTGCACGGAAGCCTCACGCGCTATCGTCTTAGCCACTCAGCGCGCGGAGAGAGGGGACGCCGAGCTGAGGCGGATTGAGCCGACGAGCCCCGAGCGCGTCGTTCCATCTCACGCGTGGCCACGCCAAGAGGCGATCTTACTCCCGTACCGCGCCATTAGATGTTTCAAATAAAAAAAAAAAAAGATTTCTTTTACCGTGAAACAAACAAATTGGGAGGGAGGGTATATCGGTCGCCAAAAATCGAAAGTCGAATTTTCAAAGGTATAAATTTGGTTGTCCCTATTTTTGCACTGATTCGAGGCTTTTCCACGTATCCGAAAATCTTAGAGAAAAGTCATTCCTGAAAATAAAAAAAAATGAAATTTGTTGTAAATTAAAAAATGGTTGAAATAATGTTTTTAATCGCTTTCCCATCTACAACTTCATCATTATATTCAAAGTCAAGATTATATACTTATTGCTTGACCTACATAGTGGCAAGCATTATATATAATTCCTAGAGATAAGATATAATGCCTGAACTAAATAAAAAGCGAAGGTAAGACAGAAAATTCTGGGGGAAAGGATCACCGGTTTTTCCATAAATTATCATAGATTTCCACAAATTACAATAAATTACAAGAAATTTCATGAATTTTGATGTATTTTCAAAATTTATAGCAGCAGATTTTCTTTATTGTGTAAAAACGGTGTTATAGGGTTAACTTTAAAAACGGAAAAAGCTACAGCATTTTATCCAGAGAAAAAATGCGAAATTAATTTACTATAAGAATATGTATTTTGTGGGATAAAATTCGAGACTCATTTCAATGGACAAATCAAAAAGATTTCGATAGATTAAATATATATTGAAAATCCAGATACCGTGTATTATGTATGTTTAGAGTATTATGTTATTTGGACATCGAAAAGTCTACTGACATGATTGGAAATATAGGATTTTTGCTTATTTATACATAACAATAACTTGAAACAGAAAATAAATTAATTTCTGAGTGAAAAAAAACATTTAAACAAATTTTTTTTCCGGAAATTTTGTATCAAAATTTATAGTGCGTAAAAAGTAAGCCGCAAAAGACTCATGAAGAAATTTCATGAAATGTTCATTTTTCTCTCTATTACTTCATGTAATATTATGAATTCGTTCCTTATGTCTTTTAAACTTTCCGCAAAACATATTGGATCCATCATTTTGAATTTTTAACTTTTCGTGTTGATTTTAAAGGCGGTGACGCCCAAGCTTCCCTCGTTGTGTGGCTGCTAACAGAGCTTCATTTGGGTGCTCTGGCTTCGAAGATACGCCACGATGGATGCAGTATTTTCTTAGAGATCATTTTCGAGTGACTTTTAAATATACAGAAAGTTCCATCGCTGGAGTGCCAACAAACTTCCAGAAGCCACAAGAAACACAAAAATTTCGAGCACAATCCATACGTCCAGCATAACATCATCGATGTTACCAAAAGTTAACGGTAATTACCATAAAATCTCAAATTTAACAAATTTACACATATTATATATATATATATATATATATATATATATATATATGTATCTGGTTAAGAAATTAAATGTAGATAATTTTCTGAATTCCATCTATTTTTTGTTAGTTTAAAAAGTTATAATATACTAACTTTTATTTCTAGAACTTGAAGCTCGACTGCTTGAACTTGAAGAAGAGACGTGGATTTTGTTGAGCACTGTTGATAATGAAGGTAATCGTATCCTCGAAACTCCTTCATCTGTAAGGCATAATACAGGTAGTTTTAATTAAGAATTTCTTCGTCGAACCTCAATAATATGGACAACGTGACATTTTAGAAGATTTCAGAAGAAGTTCAGTATATTTTGGTGGCGGCTAGGTAAAATGCATAGAAAAACAGTAGATTTAACTGAAGTTCTTCTAAGGTCAACTGGAAAGTAATGTAGGCGCCATTTTTAGTCCGCCATTTTAAGTTTTACAATTTTGACCTCCAGTTTGGATTCAGCGATATCGATTACACCTGACAAGCATTTAAACTTTCAAATCACTCCACTGATTCCAGTTTAAACGTGAAACCACCCTTCAGAGGTGGTGGTTAGTTTGTAACCTTAAACTTGAACCTTTCTTGATATAAAAAATACATATCGATTATTTTCCATAACTCTACAAATTTGCAAAGTTTCATCCCAATCGGCGAGTGAAACTTCCGTAGGGTTACTTTTATTCAATAATTTCGAGTTTTGCTGATCTCGCTCCATAACATCAGAATTTATGTAGCCCGACAAGAAAAGAAAGGTCCGTACGAGAGAAGATTACACATCACAGGTCTTAGCATCGAGGAGAGATATGGACTTGAAAATGATTACAGACACAAAAAGAGGAAAGTTAAACGACTAGTCAAGGCAAGTAAAGATAAAATCAGAACAGAAGAAGAGAACAAAATGCAAAACTACTTTAAAGGATCATGAAACTATTATATAAACAGTTGAAGGAAAGTAAAAGTACAGAGTTTGTGAGCATGAGAAACAGCAAAGGTGAAATGCTATATGATACAGACGGGATAGTAGACGCTCCAAAAGACTCTTTCAAAGAATTATTAGAAGGTGAAGATATAGGGCAACAGAACTGCGACATAGAAAATAGTGCATTAGAAAACCCAATTGGAAAAGTATGTGTCACTGAGGCTATAGGGATATAATTGGGAAGTCAAGAAATGGTTAGGCCTGCTGGCGTAGACATTATTAGTGCTGAAATTCTTAAATACGGAGGCGAGCACATACCTCACAGGTTGTGCGAGTTGACAAACTTATGTATCGAGATGGGAGAAATCCCAGACGATTGGAGAAAAGCGATTATCTTACCAATTTACAAAAGGAAGGGAGATAAAAGAAGCTGCAATAATGAGAGAGGTATCAGCTTGCTAAGTACCATAAGTAAAACGTACTCAACAATACTTATTTGTAGGATAACGGAAATTACAGAAGAAAAGGTATGGGAAGTCCAAGTGGATTTATGCCAGGAAGATCATGTACAGATATAGATATTTAGCTAAAGACAGATCACAGGAAAACGCTTAGGAGTAGAAAAGAAAGTTTTCTGTGCATTTGCTGACCTACAAAAAAATTTGACAAGGTAAATGGAAGTAAACTTTGGGAAGTTCTTAAAGAGTAAGAAGTCAACGGATGGCTCCTTCAAGCAATACAAACAATATATGCAGGCAGTAAAGCGAGTGTGAGGGTTAATGGGAAACTGAGTGACTCGTTTGATATTATGCAAGGCGTGAAACAAGCATGCGTTATGTCATCATGGCTATTCATCATATTTATGGATAAGTGTCTAAGAACGGCCTTCTTCGACGAAGAGGGTGTAGATCTTGAAACAGTGAAGGTACGTGGGTTAGCTTTCGCAGATGACAAGATTGTTATGGCAGAATCAATCGAGGACTTGCAAAGAATATTGAGCAAACTAAATACAAGCATGAACAACATGGACCTCAAAATTAACGTAAATGAAACAAAAGTCATATTCCTTGAAGAAGAAAGTGAGAAAACCATGTGAAACATATTCCTAAATGATGAGCGATTAGAACGATTCGACAAGTACGTATATCTCACTAGCCTATTCACTAGCGACAGAAAAATAGATGGGGAGTTAGATAGTTGCATAAATGAGGGTAAGAAGGTTATCGGTAGAGCAGGGCACATTCTCAGAAATAAGAATATATCAAAAAAGGCTAAAATGGCCATACGTGATTCTATATTTGTACCGACTGTACTATACGGTAGCGAGACATAGACATGTCAAGAAAAGGATAAGATTAAAATTAACGCTATTGGCACGGAACCTCTGCGCAGAATATGCGAAAAAATACTGATGGAAAAAGTGCGAAACGAGGTGATTCTCAAAGAATGTGGTACAGGAGAGACACTATTTGACATAGGGGAAAGAAATCAGTGAAGGTGGTTCGGACATGTTGAGAGAATGTTAGATGAACGACTATGCAAAGAGTTGTATAAAGGTAAAGTAAATGGCAGCATGCCCAGAGGTAGACCACCGAAAGCATGGTGAGAATGTGTGAATGAGACATTAATCAGACAAGACATAAGCAGCCATAGAAGCACGAGAGCTTGGATGAAAAAAATGCATGGACGTGAAGGAAGCTAGAGTAGTATGCCAGGACAGAAAAGTGTGGCGACAAATAGTTTGTAAACAGAGTGGCAATAGAGTGAATGACGCCTGAAACTAAGACCTTGGATACTAATGGGCCTAAGCGGAGAACCACACATAACAATTTTGTGAGGCTCTCCACTTGGGGTGATCGCTAGAAATATTGATCAGCAACCTGCGAGAATTCTAGATCAATCTAAAATGATCTATACCTTACACCTATCTACCTATCTACCTTATACCTATACATCCATATACACACTACTAATTTCCAACCGAGCAAGTCACGCCTACCCCGAGAGGGAAGTAGCTTGATGGTACAATAATAATAATAATAATAAGAAACACGGCGCAAGGATGTGGCGACCCCACCGCCCGAGCGCTCCGGCTCTTGCAGTCAGCCACGTTGCATTGGACTGACTCCGCTATGTAAGGAATTATGCGGTTACATCACCAATATCACGCAGTGCCGGCCACGGTAGGCCTCTCTCGGATGGAGGACATGGTTCAGTTGGAAGTGAAAATAGGACCGAACCGAGGCGAAGAACAGGCTATGGCTATGTTGACAAAGAAGCCGGAATATGCTTATAAAACGCCTCAGTATTTAAGAGATCAGGTATCCTTACTGAGAAAAAACGGATATGAAGCTCTTTATCGGCAAGAAGAAGAGTAACATCCTCCAGCGAACATACCACCCGTTCCAGCAAGACCACCTTTGCAGACAGCCGACAATGCCAACATGAGAAGTAGGAGGTCTATCCACCAAAAAGTCTTTCTCAGGATGAACCAATTAGCTGAAGCTAATACTGCTTTCCCCTATTTGCTTCACGAGGATGTTAATCTCTGGAATCTGAACTGTGTAGTTTACAAGAAGGCGGTTTTCCTGCTTAGCGACGATAAAAGTAACGATACTTCAGTACGCCTGAGTAAGACTCGCGAGGGTATTGCACAGCTCCAGTTTGGGATTGAAACGGCGAGGCGGGATGCATCCAATATTCAGTGCGTGATTAGCTACATGACATCAAATAAGAAATTCCCTCCAAAAGTTAGGGTACTTGCTTGAAATTTAAGGAAAGCAAATCATACGCTTAATGAGTGTAAACTAATGACGATCAAGCGGTCCTGGACTCAAAAGATAAGATCTCTTTCAACAGAGAGGCAGCGCCTTGAGGGGCAAGTAATGTGGATTCAGGAAAATTCCATCTTTTCTACTCATCCTTCCCGTCTGTTCAATAAAACGTCAGGTCCCGTTAAAAATCCGCCCAGTCTTTTTGGAGCAAGTATAAGTTACTTATCAGCTAAATGAAGACGTTTCAGATATATCATTCTTTTGTAACTTTCGAAAAACGCAAAGGTTACAAAGTCCAGAGGAAGAGTGTCCACTAATTACTGCTGAAGAAGTGAAGAAAGTTATCGCTAGAACTAAGAACTTTCCAGGGCCAGATAAAATCAACAATTTTCGGTGCAAGAAGTTCACTTCGACGCAGTAACATCTTGATCGTATATTTACTACTTTCTTGAAGAGGGAACAACCCATCCCGCAGTGCATAGTGGAAGGACGCACAATATCGATCCCTGAGACAGGAGATCTGTCAAGTCCAAACAACTACAGGACCTTACCTTGTTCAAACACCAGCTACAAGCCATTCACTGGCATCCTCAAACAGAGGACATTAACATCTATCGAGCCGGGATGGAGTGTGATAGTTGAACAACGTGGAAGCAACAGAGGGCTGGCATGTTGCAGGGAGAACCTCTTAATAGGCAGGTGTATTACCCAGGACCAAGATTTTTGTTATTATTATTAGTATTATACAAGAATGGTGAGATGCATAAAAGGGCTCATGCACTTGTGGCGGACAAGATCTGTAATAACATCTGACAAAATACAAGTGACTATCAGCTATATCACATGTATGAGGGGGGTGTTCCAAGGAGACTCTGCTAAGTCCGACACTTTTCACTTTTCGGCATCTCCCTCTTGCCTCTATCGATTGTGCTCTGAGGCAAACGCTCTGGATACCTTTGTGACCCGCCGAACAGAACAGAATATACGGTCAACCTCCTTTTATACATGGACGACCTCAAACTCTTTGCTTCCTTGAAAGAGGACCTCAACATCCTTGTGGACGCGAAATAGGTACTCTAAAGCGATTGGCATGAGCTTCGGACTGAACTAGTGTGCCTGCGTCCACCTCAACCAAGGAAGAGTAGAAACTACATCGTCGCGTGACGATCAGAATGTTCAACTTGTAGGCGGAAATACCATTCAACATCTTGGTAATGGAGAAACATATACATATTTCGGAATACCGCAAGCGGAAACCCGAAATGTGCGTGTGTTAAAAAAGGCCCTTGAAAGAAGGTATTGCCAAATTCTCAGTAAAATTTGGGCTTCCGAATTATCTGGAAAATATAAAATCCAGACGACCATTATGCTGGCCGTTCCTATACTGCTCTACACGCTTGGTGCAGTAAAATGAAACGTCTATGATGACAATCCATCGAAGTATTCATCGTAGATCTTCCTTACCTCGAATTGACCTCCCTCGAGATAAAGGAGGTAGAGGCTTGTTAAGCTTAGAGTGTCTCCATCAAAGAACAGTTCTCGCTACAGCCTGCTCAGTTCTAAAAAGTAAAGATTCCCTTATGCGACTCGTACATCAACATGAAGTCGCGAAGGCTGCGGCGTGCCTATACTGTGCCACAGATAGGGCCGCAGAGGAGCTTGACCTCCCATTTGATTCCAGCGACACTACAGATGGCCTAGCATCACTAACACCTCTGGTGCTCAAAAGTCGTATATGGGAAGCAGAAAATACGCTTCTACTAAGAGAAAATGCTGACAAGCCCCTTCATGGTAAATTCTATGGCATCATACGTAGAGAAGAGCTCTCGATGGGACTGTCCAACTTGTTTCACAAGTCTGCTGGATTGAGATCGGAGACTGAGGGATTTCTTTTTGCCTGTCAAGACGGCTGGAATTTCTCATTCTCTATCACTCAGCGTATCAGTGCTACGAAGCCAGATATTGTCCTCGAAGATATGAAGACCAACATCATTTACGTGATTGAATTTTCGGCACCAATCGATGGTAATATCACGGCAAAGGAGGAAGGGATACGGGCGAAATAGCAAGCACTTCTTTTCGAGCTGAGCAGGCTGTACCAAGGCTACGAAGTCCATCTTGTAGTTCTCATAATCGGCTGTCTTGGAGGTATGATAGCTTCTTTTATTAACCAACTCAACAAAATTTCCGCTTTCCAGCGTCAGGCTCATTCCATCGCGAAACGGATGCAAAAGGCTTTTTTTCTGGGATCACTTCATCTGGTCGGCTAACGTTGTTCCTCATAACATTCTACAATGATTGGCAGCTCTAAAAAATTATCCCGAGGTAAAACTTCATCTCCAACTGTCCCGTCTGCCGCGTAATGCCATCCGCAGCTCAAGACCTGACTGCAAGGAACAGTGTTGTTATCTCGCGTAAATTTGCCACTCTTGCTTACCTTGCAGGACAGAAGGGGCAGAAGCGGATGACGTACACGTTCCAATTGCTTCGGGATTGGTTGCTTTGAGGAACCATGATCGTAGCTTCCGGAGCCTACAACTTCTCACATAATAAAAAATAAACATAAATTAATTCCGCTTGAATTTCGTATTCTTTGTTATTCATGAAATTCAATAACACTTATAACATTCTTATTTATACATTTTTGGTTAACAATAGAAGTTTAACTTTGGATTCATCGAAATTTATAACACTAACATCTGATTGGCTGATTTATGCATCAGTTTAAAAACATAGAAGAATTTAAGAAGTTGTAGGCCCCGGAAGCTACGATCATGGTGCCTAAGGAAACCAATCCTGAAGCTACCGGAACGTGTACGTCATGCGCTTCTGCTCCTTCTGTCCTAGAAGGTAAGCTAGAGCCGGAAATGCACGCGTGATAACATCGGGCAACACTGTTCCTTGGAGTCAGGTCTCTAGCCGCGGATGACCTTCCCGGCAGACAAGACAGTTGGAGATAAAGGTTTCACCTCTGGATACTTTTTCAGAGCTACCAATCTTCGTAGAATGTTGAGAGGAACAGTGTTGATGGACCAGATGGAGTGATCCCAGATGAACAGCCTTTTGCATCCGGTTCGCGATGAAATGAGCCTGATGCTGGCAAGCCGGAATCTTGTTGAGTTGGCTGATAAATGAAGCTTTCATACCTCCAAGACAGCCGAGTATGAGAATTATAAGATGGACTTTGCAGCCTTGGTACAGCCTACTCAGCTCGAAAAGAAGTGGTTGATATTTCGCTCGTTTTTCTCCCTTATTTGCCGTAATATTACCATCGGCTGGTGCCGAGAATTCAATAACGTAAATGATCTTGTTCTTCAGATCTTGGAGGACAATATCAGGCTTCGTAGCACTGATACGTTGAGTGGTGGAGAATGAGAAATTCCAGTAGATCTTATACTGATCATTCTTCAAAGCGGAGTCGAGTAACCCCCCTGGGCGTATGGCAAGATGGGCAATAGATGAACACCATAGAAATGCCTAAGATGGTAATATAAAACTTTTAGAGCTGCATTGTGTCTCCCTATGTACGCGTAGCGTGCGTATTTAGAGCATCCACTGAAAACATGTCCAAGTGTTTCCGGCTCTTGCTTGCACGCTCGGCAGTTAGTATCGCGTACAGGTACATTCATTATGCGCTCGCAGTGAACTAAGGTGTCTATAACGCCGTTTTGACAGGCAAAAAGAAATCCCTCGGTCTCCGATTTCAATCCAGCAGACTTGAGAAACACGTTAGACAGACCCATCGAGAGCTCTTCTCTACGTATGATGCCGTAAAACTTGACGTGATGGGGTTTGTCAGCATGTTCTCTCAGTAGGAGCGTATGTTCTGCTTCCTGTATACGACTTTTGAGCACCAGAGGTGTTAGCGATGGTAGGCTATGTGTAGTGTCACTGGAATTAAGTGGGAGATCAAGCTTCTCTGTGGCCCTATCTGCGGCATGTTATAGAAACGCCGCAGCATTGGCGACTTCATGTTGATGTACGAGTTGCATAAGGGAATCCGTGCTTTTTAGAACTGAGCAGGCTGTAGCCAGAACCATTCTTCGATGAAGACACTCTAAGCTTAGCAAGCCTCTACCCCCTTTATCGCGAGAGAGATATATACGAGGTACGAAAGATCTAGGATGAAGACTTCGTTGTATTGCCATCATTTTGCGTGTGCTTCGATCAAGTTGTTTCAACTCATCGACGTTCCATTTTACTGCACCAAACGTGTAGAGCAGTATAGGAACGGCCAGCATATTGTTCGCCTGGATCATATTCTTTCCTGATAATTCGGAAGCCCAAGTTCAGTCCGAAGCTTATGCCAATCGCTTTAGAATACCTATTTACCGCCTCTACAAGGATGTTAAGGTCCTTTTTTGAGGAACCAAAAAGTTTAAGGTCGTCCATGTACAAAAGGTGGTTGACCTTATAATCTCTTTGCAAATCTTAAAACTTGAACAAACAAAAAAACGATCACAATTGCATTCCTCGAAAAGCAAATCTTGATAATGGAATAATTTACAAATCTCTATTTTTAATATTCCAGAATTTTTAATTGTAACTTTTCGAAATGGTAAAAATTTGAATTTTCCATCTTTGAAATAAAAAATTTCCTCATTTAAAACATTTAAAATGATATATTATATATATTATATATATTACATATAAGCACAATTCAAGAATTGTTATATATGCTACTTTCAGAATTGAAGAGTTTTCAATTGTACTATTATTATTAGATATTATTATTACTATTATTATTATTATTTCGGGATAGGTGTGACTCACTCGGTCAGGTAGGGGTGAGAATGGGGGTGTAGATGTTTAGGTTGATATAGAATTCCTGTGTTATTCATTTAAATACCACGTTTGTTCCGCAACACTGCTCCGACACAGGTTGCTGATCAATCTCTCTAGCGATCACACCAAGTGAAGAGCTTCACAAAGTCATCATGGGAAGCTCGCAACTCGGGCTTATTAGAATAGTCTTTTGTTTGAGGCGTAATTCACTCCACTGACACTCTTTTTTGTAAACTAGTTTTCACCCCATTTTTCTGTCCTGACATACTCTCTAGTTTCCTTCACGTCCATGCATTTTTTCATGCAAGCTCTCGTGTTTAGATGGCTTCTTACTTCTCTCCCGATTAAGGACTCATTCACACATTGTTACCATTCTTTCGGCAGTCTGCCTCTGGCGGTACTCTTATTTCGCTTATTATCCTTTTCTTCGTAGGTCCACGGCTCACTACCGTACAGTACAGTCTGTATAAATACAGAATTATGTATTGCTCTTCTAGCCTTTTTTTATATAATTTTACTTCTGATAATGGGTCCGGTTCTACCGATAACCTTCCTACCCTCGTTTGTACGCCTGTCAAACTCCACATCTATCTTTCCGTCACTAGTGAATAGGCTACCAAGATATATGTACTTATCAACTTCTTCTATTCTCTCATCAATGAGGACGATGTTGCAAATTTTTTTCTCACCGTTCGCTTCAAACAGCATAATATTTGTTCTATTCACGTTAATTTTAGGGTCCATTTTCTTCACGCTTGTATTCAGTTTGCTCAACATTCTTTGCAAGACCTCGATTGACTTTGCCATAACAACCTTATTATCTACGAAAACTAACCCACTCAGCCTCAATGTCTTGAGATCTACACCTTCTACGCCGCAGAGAACCGTTGTTAGACACTTATCCATAAATATAATAAATAGGCATTTGGACATAACGCATCCTTGTCTAACACCTTGCATAATATCGAACCAGTAACTAAGTTACCCATTTACATGACTCTTCTATCTTTGACTAGCTCTCTCAGTCTTCCATCCGTGATAACGAAGTCAATTATAGTGTAGCTATTTTCTTTACACCAAGTGTACATGTGCAGCATTTTATGACTAAACCAATTATTTGTAATGAATAAGCCCTTTTCTAAGCATAAATTAATTACTCTTTTCCCGTTATGATTTCTTTTGGATTCCCAAAATTTCCTAGCACACTTTGTGTACCCTGACGCTGGACGCCAACCCATCCGTTCCTGTCTCCTAGTATAATGATTCTTTCACCATGATCGCAAGCACTTATGGTACCATTTGAACTGTCCGAAAAGGCGTATTTTACTTTGTTTGGATCACTATCAACTGGTGCATGGCACGCTATTATGAATAGTCTTCTGATTCCTATTTTCATTCTAGCTCACAACAATGTGGAAGATATAAAGTCATGATATCCCTTTTTCGGTGTTTTAGGTATACATAAAATATGGAGCTTCCTTACATGCATGGTTTCTCGTCATTCTTTTACCTTAAGGTCATTCGCCCCTCTAGCATCCGAAAAAACCAGTCTCCATTCATCGTCTGAAACTTGATCTTTACCTTTCCCACGTGCATGCCTTTCGTCAATCAAGCTTTCAAAATTCCATTTCAAAGCTATTTTATTGTTTGTATTATTTATTGTTTAAAGTGTACGCCCAACTACCACCTTCATGCTAGAGTCATATTTGGTTTATGTTTTATGCTGAGAAGGTCACCAGGCTTCAACAGTGTAGTATTAGATGGCAGTCTACTTGAAGGAAAAATCGTTAAATATAAATGTTGTAGTTAAAATGTATCATAAGAAATATTTTTGTAAATAAAAACTGAACGCATTCTCAAACAAAGGGTCAAGTCGCCCGCCAAAATAATTTAATTTTTGAACTTTCAGCGAAATGCGCGGATAAAGTGTTTTATCATAATTTAATTCATGACATAAAAGGAGTAAGACTCCCCCCTCCCTCGAGAAACAAAATAGTTGAATGTCAAAACAATATTATAAAAATGACAACATCAGCCAAAGCTTAAAATCTGAAATTTCATTCATCCCCAAAATTAATAATAATTAAATACTCAGCATGGAAAGTTGTCTCAACTATTTCGCTTTGATTTCGAATTTTTTTCCGAATATTCTTTCCAGTTTGTAAGTAGCACTTTCAATTCAACTTTGTGATACTTTTTGATAGAAAATGAATTAAATTGTGCGTGTACGGAAAAATAGTTGAAAAATAATTGTGAAAGAACAGACCGGATTACTGGGAAGTCCAAAGAAATACATATTTTTCATTTTGAAATGTAAAGATTTTTTGTTCGTCGTGGATTATTTTGAAGTTTCCTCCTGATGTACGATTTAAAGTAGAAAAGTTTCAAGAGAACGTGATCGAGCCCTGGAATTTAACCTAGACGTCAGTTTTAATATTATTACTCTGCTACTTAACTCATTGAAGTCAAGTATCTCCCTAAGCTTCGGGTGTTGTAAAAAAAATTGGTGGGTTCCCCAGGAAGTGCGAAAGAAATTCGGGAGATGTGCTGGGCTACAGGTTTGGGCCTGTAGCAGGGAGCTTTATGGTCGAGGCTGCATCTGGAAGTCATAAGCCTCTAACAATAAGCCACTTTGAGCTTAATTTAGCTGCCATGAATTCTTTACTTCCGGACAGAAGCTGCTGTTGGACTGAAATTTGTCATTTTTCTCAAGATGCACAATTAAACTTTCTAACAGAATATATACGTTTTCTATCAAAATTTGAAACTTGTTTCAAAGGTCTCCAGGGGCCAACGCCATTCAGCGAGAACAATTTATTGGCAATTAAGAAATGAAATTCGGATTTTTTCCTGAATCCCAGCGTTTTTTTTTCTAATTTTAAAAATATTATAAAATACTAACGTTGATTGGTATGACTTGGTGGAGCATGGTCGCCGATTTGTTCTTGCACCGCAGTCCGATCTGATCTTTCTCTTGTACGCAGCCGCTCCATTGATGCATTTCCTCCACCTGGCTCATCACTTCCATCTGTAAGATATAATATAGACATTTTTATTCAAAAATTTTTGCAACGAACCCCGAAAATTTGCTATTGGTCCAAAATAAAGAGACGCGAAATGTAATCCAAAAGTCAGTCAATATTGAAAAAAACCGAAGGTTCCAAATTTCGATTACGTAAATATATTTTGAGAGCCTAGGCTTTCTATGAGTTGCCGCAAATTACCATAAATGCCTATAAATTTCCACAAATTTGCATACTTTTCTCAAATGAATAGAAATTTATTAAAGGAGGCGTTTCGATAAGGCCTTTCATCGGCCCCCCTAAATCATTTTTTTCAAGTTTATTATCGAGATCATTGTTTTTTTTTTCATAATGTGAAAAATATGAAGGCTTCCAAAAATACATATACATTTTGTGGTAGTTGATAGGACCCTTATGAAAAAAACGCTAAACTTAGCTTGTTTTGCAAAAATACGCAATTTTTGTAGTTTTTGCGATCTTTACGTAGTTATTTCGTATATAGCGCAGCCGAGTAGGGCAGTACACGTCAGAAATATCAGGATCTGCAGGCGGTGGTTTGATTTTAATAAGACTTCGTGAAATTATAATGCTAAGTAATAGAAATTTCGGCTCTAAAGGATTTTCGAAGATTTTCAAAATTACGCTAGTAACGCCGTGTTCAATTTTGGGGTTACATTTTTTTGAATTATCCATATTTCTGGATACGCTAAGTGGATTTTGATCAAACTTGAACATTTTAGAGTTGAAATAATATATCTTAGTAATATAATACAATTAATAAAAAAAAATTGCCCGGAAAAAAGAAAAAAAGATACTTTGATTCAATTTTTCATGAATTACTCCCCTTTTAATTTTCTTCAAATATCGGTATAATGATTCATTGTGAAAGCACCTTTCTTAGGAAAAAAAAAATGCCTGGAGACTCTTATAGGTCTCAAGATATCGTCACTTTAGCGAGACCGTACGCCGGCTCTCCAGTGAGCTGCGGTGCGGTGACAGTGTCGCGACCGGCGAGCGGGAGAAGCTCTTTTGTTTCAGTATTACAACACTTTTTCGCGGCTACCTTCATGCCCCTACAGGCTTCAGATATTTTTCGATGCTATTTTCTATTTTTGGCAGCTCTCATCCCAGAACGTAAGGGTTTCCAGAGTTAGATTCAAGTTATTAGAGGAAATGACGCCACCAGTCACACCTCGTTATTTCAATCCTTTTGGAAAAAAGATCCATAATAAAATGGATGTGAAGAAACTCCGTCTTTTTTCCAAATCAATTAGTGAAAAGTTTTCAGTTGCCTCGGACAATCATATTTGTGATAGATGCCACCTAGAAGTTCCAAATCATAGATCTGATAGTCAAGTAACGCATATCCAAAGTTCTTCTGATGCAATGGAATTCAAACAGGTTGAAAACTTGCCTGAAGCTAGTGATGACTTTTCCAAGGAGATTGCATTTGATTAGGCTGAACATCTACTTCCATTCGCTGATTATTTAGATGAGGATTTAGAATGTGACGTTCAAAGGGAAGATAATATTTCTAAGTTGAATGAAATTTTGCAAATCTTAAGAGTTCCATTTATTAAAAAGAGGAAAAGGTATTCAATTTTATTGAAGATGACTGTAGTAAGAAAACCATAGAAGAACTTATTAACGAAATTAAAGAAGAATTGGAGAAAAACCAAGTACATCTTATACAGTTCAACTGTTGACTATGGTACCAAAAGTTTGAGGAATTCGCAAGATTGAATCAGAGTTCAAAGTACCATATAGTTTCGCTCGTAAGGCAGTACAGTTGCACGAGAGGAATAGTATTGGACCACCACCAAATCCTAGCCCAGGTAGAAAGTTGTCGGAAGAAACTGTCAAAATTGTCCAAGGTTTTTACTACGATTGCGGAGTTAGTCGACAGCTGTCAGGGGACAAAGACTATATATCTGTAGAACAGCATGATGGTTCTCGATAACTGATACAAAAAAGTCTAATTCTAGGTAATTTGAAAGAAGTTTATGCCACTCTTAAAGAAAAGTTTTCGGATCTAAAAACTGGCTTCTCTAAATTTGCAGAATTGCGAACAAAGGTTTAGGATCGTGCAAATCTTGCCCAGGTGTGAAATCTCTGATGGAAAAGTCCAAAATGTTTTCAAAAGCAACTTCATTGAAAGAGTCACCTACAAATGGTGGACTTCGACAGAAACTTTGCGTGACACAGCTGAGGATTATTGTAAGAAACTCACTAAACATTTAACTGATCTTCTGAAACACGACTTTATAGCGAAAAGTCAAAGCGAATTTCTTAGAGACTCTAAGGAATCTCTTGAAGGGGGAGTATTTATAATACTTTTTGATTTTGCTCAGAATCACGAAGCTATTATTCAAAATGCAATACAAAGTGAGTATTCGAATAAACAACAGATCACTGTCCGTCCCTACCCTAAACCCTATGTAAAGACTCAAACTCGGAAAGAACGAGGTACCCTTCGCACTCTTCCATCTCCTTTCATTCTTTCACTGCTTTCCCACCATCCCATCAGGTGTCTTCCTTCCCCGCTATCTCTCTCCACTACCCCCCACATTCACTATGATTCCCCTCCTTTAACAACATCTCCCTTGAACCCCTTCCAAGATTTGTATTACAGTGATGAAACTTACCACCAAAATTGATGAAAGCTACGAAGGCCAGAAGCAGAGTTCCAAGAGGGATCTTCATTGTTCTTGTCAGATTTCTTGAAATGTAACTGATCAATCTGGATAATTTTCACCGCTATATATATATCCGAAAAACTATGACGAAATACTCCAATGCGTTTATCCCATTTCCTAAAAGCAATAGAAAATCTTATCAGCCAGAATAAACTGTAAGAAATGAAAACAGCGCTTAATTAGACCTTGGTCTCTGTCCCTCTACTCAGACCCGGAAAACATTTGTCAATCAATGTTTTTCTGGTAATTCTGAAAGATATCTCAATTCTAAAATGTATTAAATTGATGAAATAACAGAAGTTTTAAAAATCATTTAATCTCGCTAAGATTTAAGTTTCTGACCTTTCAGTAGTGTTCATCAGTGTTAAAAATTCTGTTACATTATCAATTTGATACATCTAACATTTAATATGCCCTTCAGAATTACTTAAATTGAATTCAATTCAATGAAAAACAGTTAGGAGCTGAACTTCCAATATATGAAATCGAATTTAAAAAAAAAATGTTGACTTTCAGACCCGAAAAGACCAAACAGTTGCATTTAAAACCCAATAATTAAATTTTTTAGTAAAAGGGAAAAAAGCTTGACACAATACCCGAACTTCCAATGAAGTGTTTGAATTTTTGATTAAAAAATGTTAATTATCAACCAGAAGAACGAACTTTCTATTGAGAAAGGCAAACGTTTGTGAAAAAGGTAAATTTTTAACAAAATAAATATACTTTTTACTGAATAATAACGTTTCGAACCAAGGAAGATAACATTTCTACTAACACTGAAGAATCTTTGAACTAAAAGGATAATTATTTAATAAAGAATGATGATTTAAAAAAAAAAATAGTTTAATCCTCTGAAATATATCAAACAAAAAATTGCATTTACAACCAAATAGTCGAACCTCCAAGCAAAAGTGTAAAATCATATAGTAGACTTGACCAAAATTCTCTTTAAGCAGAGGAATATTGTACTCAATATGAAGCACTTTAAATTTCTAAGATTTCAATTCGAAATTTATATTAAATTTTCAATACAATAGCTGAATTTTCAATCATTATACTTCTGGAATGTATTTATTGAAGACCGAGCAACGTTACTGGATAAACGGTTTCAAATTTTCTAAAAGGAGAAATAAATTAAACATTTGAGCAATGAAAAAATCAATCAATTTTAATTAAATAAAATTAAATGGCTCCATTTTCGATTATTTCTCGAACCATCTCGAAATTACTCGAAACAATTTGAAACTATTGTTGTCGGTTTATGAGGAATGTAAGGTTATCTAAATAATATATTCAATAATAATAATCAAGGTAAGAAAGGTGTCCAGCATTCTGATATACAAAATGTATTTTGTAGATTTTTGAAGACTCAACAAATGAAAAAGCTTTTTAAGATTTTTAAAAGGTTTCAAGATAATAAACAATTTTTTTAGAAGTCATGGGAAAGTTGGAACCGATTTTTTATTTCGAAAATAAATTTTTAGAAAATATTGAAACACATTATAAAAGATGACAAAGATTTTAAAAGATTTCAAAAGATTTCTGAAATCGTCATAACAGATTCTGGGAAATTTTATTTCAATTTTTGTAATTTTTGAGAATCTTGAGAAAATTTTTTGAAGAATTCGAATGATTTTAGAATACATTTAGAAGGTTTAAAGGTTTTAGGAATAGTTGAGAAGATTCAAAACAAAATGTAAAGTTTTGAATGATTTCGAGCTTGAAAAGAAATCCAAAAATTAAAAAAAAATGTAAATTTTTGAGAATTTCGAAGACAATTTTGAAGCTTTTCAAGAAGTTTGAGAGGTTTCAATAAAATGAAATAAAATTTCTTGAGATTCCTGTGAAAATTTTTACTTACTTTTTATATGGAAAAATTAATTCTTGAAGAAAATTTGAAAAATTTTCAAAATATTTCATGATTTTAGGAATAGTTTGTGTCAGTTTAAGCGATTTTTATCTTCCAAACTTCTAAAAATCGTAAATTTCTTTCAAACTGACTCGAATTTTTCCTAACATTTTTCAAAATCCTGAAAAATTGTACTTTTTCGACATATCTGAAGACTTAAAAAATTTTTGAATTTTCTCGAAAAATCTTAGGGAAATTATATATTTATTTAACTGAAAAAAAATTTAGCAAATAAAGTCAAAAACGAAATGTTTGCTCGAGATTTTTATTTTGAATTTCAAATTATTCATCCCCCAAAAATGATAATTTGAGTGAATTTTTTTTTCTTTCATAACTGAAACATCTTTCTTAAGATAGGATTTGAACTATTTGGTTGCAAATTCACCTTTTTGGGTAGAAAATTATTCTGTTTTTTTTTGAGCATTCCACTATTTTGTTGAAAATTTGTGTTTCCCGGTTAAAAATGCAACTGATTGAAAATTTATTTATTTATTTTATTTAAGAACAGTGTACGGGCAGAGCCCTTTATTACAAATCGACTTATAAACTAACTGAAAAGCAAACTTAAATCTAAATCAGCTGAACGAGCATAATGGCCGCTATTTCTGGTTGAGTTGGGCAACAAATGGTTGAATTCAGTAGCAGTAGTATCGAAAAAATCGATATTATTGTTGAATTTTTTATTTATATGATTCGCTTCTTGACATATCCTAGACAATGCCGAATTCGCTCCATAGTTTCTGCGATGATGAGGTACATGGAAAAGTGTTTTTGTTCGAAGAGATTTTACGGGTGCATTTAGTTTAATTTCCGAAAGTAAAGTAGGACAGTTTATAGAATTATTCAAGATATTGTGCAGGAATCGCAAATCAGCAACGAGGAATCTAGAACAAATTTTTGGAATATTCAGTAGCGCTCTAATCCCGGCATAATCGTGAGGGATCGTCCATAAATTACGTAAGACGTTTTTCTTTTGTTTGAATAAAGAAGGAAATAAAATTGCTGTGAAGTTGAGAAGGACACAACGATACAAACAAAAGAAAAACGTCTTACGTAATTTATGGACGATCCCTGATCACGCCTGCTCATAGCCATGCCGAGCTGTCTAGCCGCGAATCGAAGGAATCGGTTCTGAATGCGTTCGAGTCTGATCTTATGAACGGCATATTTCGGAGAACAGATGACTGATGCATATTCTATAAGTGGCCTTACTAGTGAGAAGTAGAGGACCTTTAGCGCAAGTGGATTTTTGAGTAGAGAAGCATTTCTAGTAACGAAACCCAGAGATCTAAGGGATTTGTTTGCAGCGGCAGAAACCTGATCATCGAAAGATAATGTCTCGTCAAAGTGTACCCCAATGTCACGCACTCGACTGACCCTGTCCAGCCCCCCCCCCCCCATGAGATAGTTGTACTTAGGAAAGTGTTTTCTCCTAGAAAATGATATGACAACACATTTCTTAATATTAAGCTGCATCCCATTTAGAGTGCACCAATCTTGCAACCGATCAAGGTCGTCCTGTAGGTCGATACAATTTAGATGGGAGTTTATTTCTTTATATAATTTGAGGTCATCAGCGAAAAGCAAAAAGAAGCAAAATTGAATAAATGTGCCGATGTCGTTAACGTGAAGGAGGAGCAAGAGAGGTCCCAGATGCGATCCTTGTGGCACACCAGACGAGGCGAGAAAAACTTCAGAAAATTTCCCATTGAGACGTACTGATTGAAATCTACCATCCAAATAGCTAGAAAGCCATGAAAGTAAGTTAGAAGTAATCCCAAGAGCTCTGAGCTTAGCCACTAGAGTGGCGTGGTCAACAGTGTCAAACGCCTTAGAAAAATCAGTATATACTGCGTCAACTTGAGAGCCCAATTCAAGCTTCTGTAATAGGTAATGCGTGTAAATACAGAGATTAGTTACCGTAGATTTCTTTCTCATGAAGCCGTGCTGTTCCTCTATAATGATGTTACTGGAAGCAAGGTAAAGATGGTCAAAAATAATACTCTCAAAAACTTTAGCCATGGAATTGAGCATAGTTATGGGTCTATAGTTTTTAACATCCTTAGAGTTACCTGGTTTGAATATGGGAACAAGTATACCCTTCTTCCACTCTTGAGGGAAGTAACCTTTCGAAATTGACAAGTTGAAAATGATATGTAATGGAGTAATAAACGCGGAGCGACACGACTTCAGGAGAGAGGGGGGTGTACCATCAGGTCCGGCCCCTTTATTCTGATCTAATTTCGAAAGCTTGTACAAAATTTCATTCCTACTGATTTTTAAATTGCAGATGTTTATAACATCAGTTTGCTTGAAATGGGCATCGCTGGAGATCGGTTCTTTATAAACGGATTTAAAATGTCTGGAAAAAAGTTCAGCTATACCCTCACTAGTGTACGCGTGTTCGTTGTTAAAAAACATTTCGTTAGGCAAATTATTATCATTTTTAATAGCATGTATGTAATTCCTAAAAGATTTAGGATTATATATAATGGCATTTTCAGTATTGGCAAGAAATGATTTATAACAAGTTTCCGAGAGTTTCTTACATTGCGTTCGAAGATTTGAAAATTGTTGGTAATCGCTCAGATTACGAGATTGTTTATATTTAGCATGAGCAATTTTCTTGGCAATAACACAATGTATCAAATTACTGTCGAACCAAGGAGGTAATCCCAGTCAACTTCATTAATAAAGTGACTAATTGCCGCAGTGTTCGCTTTCCTACAATTAAATCGAACGAAGTTAGGTGTGAGATGGTTTAAATCACTAGCTACGAGAGGCCCTTTAAAGATCAAGTGTAAGGGGAGGGTGATAGTTATCAACGGGCAATAATGGATCCACTGCTACAACTAAGGTGTCAAGAATATTATTGGTGAATAATAAGTCTAACAGAGCCCCGTGCACATTATAGTTGTTGTTCATTTGCGAAAGATTCAAGTAATCAAGGACATCGGATACACTACACGAGATGTCAATACACAGCTGTGACGACCCCGGTTTTGGACAGCAGCTGGGACCTTGTTCGGAGTTTAAATTCCACATTGCATAGGGCATGTTGAAATCACCAAAAATATAAACGGTTGAATCAGGAAATGAGTACAGAACCTCCTCACATATAGTACTAAAGTCGATATAACTTTGTAAGTTAGCATTTGGAGGAATATAAAAAGCGCCAATTACGTGGGTTTCAGAGTTGATAGAGAATCTCATGAACACATGTTCAACCGTATTAACATTAGTGATGACTTCAACACCCCCTAGGCAGTGTTCGGAAGCAACTAAGACTCCACCACCCCGTGCATTCTCCCTAGTCAGAACGCTTCTATCACACCTAAGGATATCGTAGCCTAGAAAAACCCAACTCAACATTTTCAATATTAGTATGAAGCCATGTCTCAGAGAAAATAATAACATTGTAATAACTCAACGGAATAGCTTGAAGCAATACATTTAATTTAGTACGTACGCCCCTGACGTTCTGGTAGTAGACTGTGATCGAGGAGTTACAGGTGCCGGTCTTCTTGCTTGTGTTGGCAGGAGGGGGATTGATAGTGGTAGGAGAGACACGTGGTCCTACTTGCTTGAAGTGACGTTTGGCAATGTTATGTTTGTATGCTGTTTCACTTTTGTAACAGCTGGAATTCCTTGACGATACTTCACCACGAGATCTACTGTTCCCATTTGCAGACGGGAGGCAAGCTCCCTCTTGACTTCTGATAACTCCTCCAATTGAGCTTTCGTTTTGTCTAGTGTTATTCAAATTGATTTCAATAGATTGATTCTGCCGGCATCCTTCATGTTGCCGGTACCTTTCTTTGCATTGAGAAACGACCGAAGTAGCGCATGCGCTGCTTCCGATGAGACACATATCAGCTTCATCGGCCGAGGCCTTGCTTGGGTCTGCGAGAAAATACCAATTCTGTAGGCACGACAATTTATGAGCATGTTATTTGGAACTATTTCAGAAAGAATCTCAGAGACTATGGACATAGGAATTTCTTTGCTAGTGGAGCCATCCTCATTACTCTTCTCGGGAATTCCAAAGAGTATGAGATTATTTTTCTTGGAGAATCTCTGCTCCATTTCAGAGAGACATTGACGGGTGAGTGACTTGATGACAGTGGATGGGTGGGAGGTATCAACAGATTTTAATTTGTTAATCGTACCTTCAGCAGCATCCATCCTGACAGTTAGGTCTGAAACTCGCTTTTCTGTGTCATCGATTCTTAAAATGGCATTGTCGATTTTCAAAGAAAGATTGTCCAATTTTTCGGAAAGCGAATTTGCGGAAGTTGAGACAATTTCGAGTTGAGGTTTCATAGATGCGAAGCCACTTTGCATAATACGTTCGATGTCCTCAATCGTAATAGGTGCAGAAGGTGGTTTTGGCGAAGTTGGAGTGCGAGATCTTGGACGGCAACATTTGGCATAGGACCCATCGTCAAGAGGCGTTGCGCGCTGAGCACAAGCAGGATGATAAGGAGTTTGACATCCAGAGCACAAAACCGCATCTATCACAGTGCCTTTACATCCGCGACAAGTTTTCTCAGCGGGTACGAGTAATTTGTCGGGTTTTTCCTTAGGAGGCATATTTTTAGAACACTAGCAAACAACCAAAAAAGGCAATAACTACTAGTCAACAGGTAATTTTTAGGTTATGTTGCAATACACTTGTACATACACTAACACTCAGGTGCGACCGCACTACGTATTTACGAAAAATTTTTTGATAGTACTCAACTGAAAACAAATAACTAGACTTTAACTACAAATTTTCTAGATTACGAGCACTACCAAACAGGAAGATTAGTTATTTGTTCACGATCGCAACCGACACGACCCTAGTAGGCAGCGGCCTATTAATGTTTTTTGGTCGAAGATTCAATTGGTCGAAGATTTTTGGTAGGAAATTCATCCATTTCATTCCAAATTCATATTTTCGTGTTGAAAAATTGAAATGTTTTGTAGAAAAACTGGCTCTTCTTTGAAAAACTCAATTTTTCTTTGGTTTGGAATGTAACTGGTAAACATTAATTTTTTTTTTTGGGGTTCAGCTATTTCGTTAAAAATTGGTCTTTTTGGCATGAATTCAACTATTTCGTATTTTAAATTAAAATCTTTTTCGGTTAAAATATCATTTATGTTATCAAAATAATATATTCAAAAACAATAAATTAATGGAAGATAGGTGCTCAGCACTCTGATATGGAAAATTTAATGTGCAGATTTTTGAAGATTTATAAAAAAAAAGCTTTTTGAGAATTTTTAAATGTTTCAAGAGAATGAAAATATTTCTTGAAATTTCTGGAAAAATTTTAGCTGATTTTTTAACTAAAAGAATAAGTTCTAAATAAAAATTACCAGAGATTTCGAAATTTTTAAAATTGTTTCCTAAAATTTCTGAAAATATGGATGATTTTGAAGCAAAAATGTCCAGTTGGCAAGATTGCAAAGTTTTATAAAAAATTCTATCAAGTTTAAAAGACATTTAGAAGTTTCCAAAGATTCTAAATTAATTTGAAACTTGAAAACATTTTTAAAAAGTTAGAAAAAACGTGCCTTTTTTAATATTTGGAAATGAAAATTTTAAAGCTTCTTAAAGATTTTGAAAGGTTTGACGATAATAAAAAAATGCTCAAAATTCCTGGCAAAATTTATACTAATTTTTTCTCTTGAAAAATGAATTTCAAGAGAAAATTAACAAAGATTTCAAAAGAATTCTAAAATTGTCAAAACAGAGTCTGAAAGATTTGAAGGCAGTTTTTGTTATTTTTCGAAATTTTAAGAAAATTTTTAGAGAAATTCGAATAATTTCAAAACATTTTCAGAAATTTTGGATGCATTGAGAATTATTGAAAAACAATTTGTAATTTGAAACGATTTACAAAAATTCAAACAAAATGTAAATTTGTAAAGATTTCGAAATAATGATCGAATCTTCTTATGAAGTTTGCAAGGATTCAAGAAAACGAAAAACTTTTCTTGAGATTCCTAGGAAAATTTTCAATGTCTTTTTATTTTGAAAAATTAATTTCAAAAAAAAAAATTGAACAGATTTCAAAACATTTCGAGAGATTTCTACAAATGTCAAAAAAAACTAAAAGATATAAGGGCCACTTTTTTAATTTTCAAAGATTTTTCAAAATTTCATGTTATCTAAATAAATATTCCTTGAATTATTGATATAAAAGTTTAAGAAATTTTAGGAAATCATTTGAAATGTGTTGAGTTATATTTTTCAATATTCTCTTAGCATTTATTTTTAAAAATAAATAATTGTTAAAAATTTTTCCAGTAATCTGGAGAAAATATCTCTTAAACCTACTCGAATTTTTCCTAAAATTTTCTGATCATGCAAAATTGAAAACTTTTGTTATAAATCTTATGAATTTTTTTTCGAAGTTTTAGGAAATTACTGGAAATCATTTAGAATTTTCTCCTGAAATTTTGTTTAAAAGTAAAAAAGCAATAAATTTAATATTTGTGAATTTTATCTCACGACAAAAAATTGAAAACCTCCATTACTAATAATATCTAAACGCGAAGCAGACAACCTGGAAATAAAATGTCAAATAATACAATCTCACGCTTTGAAAATAAAAAATAACGCTATTTCTTATCACTCAAATTCAGTTCAATATTTACTTCATGGGCCAATAGAAAATGTTTTGAAATATGTTTTAACGTTCTTTTAGAATACATGTTTCAAAATGAAAAATCATCTGGAATATTCCCAAGTATCTAAAGAAAAATGTTTATCCTTTCGCAACCTCTAAAAATTTGGAATATGCTTCTAAATTTGGTTTGGAAATTTTCAAAGATTCACATTTTGTTCAAAAAATTTGAAACACTTTTCAAATATGAATAATTTTTTTATCCTTTCAAAACTTCTGAGGCTTTTTTTGTATACTTTAAAATGATTCGAGTTTTTCCTAAAATTAAAAAAAAATATGCATAATCTTCAAAACCTTCTAAATATCTTTCGAAATTGTTATTCGTAATTTTCTTCAAATTAAAAAAAAATCTGTATATTTAGACAAATTTCCTTAAAACCTTCAGAATTATTTTTTGACAATGCTCTTATAAATTGAATTCTGGACAATACTTCCCGCAATACTACTCTATAGTAACTAATTGCTTTTAAAAAAAGCTTGTTATCTTCTATATTGGTGAACTTATCGTCTTTTGCCATTTTTATTTTAACAGTGGTTCTTTTCAGTTAGTTTTTTTTATTTCAAAATCTATTTTATATGTATCATATTGAAATCTAAGATAATAATATGATATAAACAACATTAAATATGTAACCCTTTCAAATAAAAATATAATAAATCATCAAACCTAATGAAATATTCCCAAAAACGTAATCTTTACTATTCTCTAGAGAAAGGATTCTAGTTATATTGAACGCAAAGATTTTCTTAAAGTGATTACATAAACACTCGCCGTTTTACAAAAGTAGCTTGAAACTAAATTAATACATAATCAAGTTTTTCAAGACATATAGGAATAGTATATTACTACAATTATAATCAAAGTTCATAAAAGTAATTACAAAAAAATAGTTATCACATTTAGAATGAGGCACTTCTTGAACACATGGATAATTTCTTATGATTTTGATTTGTTCAAATTCAAACACATCTTAAATGATTTATACTTGCCTTTAGCTTCTCATGAGATTCAAATCTCAATTCATAAAATTCTCTTCCAAATGGTGTTACGATTCACGGCTAGTTCCTTAAACAAAATTATCAATTTTAGAGATTTTTAATTATAGATTATATCATTATTCTTCATGATTCATAATTAAGTTAACGAGCTTTGTATGTAATTCAAAATTCAATGGTTTAGTAAAGATGTCTGCCAATTGATATTTAGAAGAGATACATTTAATTTTAACAATGTTTCTTTTGATGCATTCTTTGACATAGTTTTCTTTGATTTCAGGCATATGCCTTAGCTTATTACCTCCATCAGTTTTAGCAAAAACTTCCGCTGCTTTGTTATCAAATCTTAAAGTTACAGGGCAGAAGAGTTTGCTAATCATTAAATTTAGGGACCTATTAGTACTGCTTATATGTTGACAAACATAACTGATAGCAAAATATTCAGCTTGACATGTAGATAAGGAGACATAACTTTGCTTTTGTGTTTTCCATACCACTGTATCGCCAAATAGTTTTATTAGATATCCACACGTCGTAATTGAGTTTTTGCCGTGAGCAAAACTCGCGTCAGAGAAGATTTCCATGTCTTCTTTCTCACCTCGATATGTTAAACCTAATTTTCTAATGCCTACAAGGTATCTTAACACTCTTTTTATTGTATTCCACCCATTCTTCGTTGGATTATCTTGATGTCTGCTAAGAATGCTTACTGTGTAAGTAATGTCGTGGCGAGTAGCACCCGCCAGATACATCAAACTTCCAACCATTTCTCGGAAAGAAGAATTTAATGCAGGACATAACTCTTCTTCATTTTCGTCTTTCGGTTCTTCTCTTTCTTGTCGTTCTCGGTTGTTGACTTGAGCAGTCACCATGAGAGTTCTTCGGGCATACATTCTAGGAAAATGGGATTTTTCTGAGTAACTTGGCTTACAGCTTTTCTTGACGCAAGGTCATTATTCCTCTTTCTCTGTGTCTTTTGATTTCAGTACCTAATCTTGAACTCCTTTTGTAAACTAGTCTTAATTTCCCACATCTTATTCTCCTCGTTTCCAGCCATTAAAATGTCATCTACATAAAGGAGCAACATTATAAGACTGTCACCCTTTTGCCATTTAAACAGACAAGGCTCACTGTCGTCTCCATGTATATTTCTTCATTCAATTCGACATTTAGAAAGGCAGTTTCCACGTCTATTTGATATATGGTTAAGTCGTATTTATTAGTGACAGGTAGAACATTCTTACCAAGGGCAATCGAGATACAGGTGCATACGTCTCTTTTATATCGTATATTCTGTTATCTTTAAAACCTCTTGGAACAAGCCTGGCACGATATAATATTGTTCCTTCTAGTTTTATTTTCTTGTTGAAAATAAATTTTTTTTTCTTTTTTCTTTTTAATCTATGCTAGAAATAAAGAGAAACTACATCAAGGTCTAACAATTTTCAAAGGGTACACTCAAGAGATTGGAATGGAGTTCGGGTTAGAGAAATGCGCCACGGTTAATCTGAAGAAAGGAAAACTTAATGGCATCCCCGAAGACCCTGAGCTCGTCGACAGGAGCGCTATACGACACCTTTGCGCAGGAGAGACCTATACATACCTGGGCGTGCCACAGAGCCGCATTCAGGACGTGATATCCATAAAGGATACTCTCCGAAGCAGATACAAACGTCTCATCCGGCAGATATGGTCTTCCGAACTGTCGGCGAGGAACAAAGTATCTGCAACGAACATGCTTGCGGTCCCGGTAGTACTCTATTCATTTGGAGTCGTTCCATGGACAAAGGACCAGCTCAGATCCCTTGATATCGGGACGCGTAAGGTTTTGCACATTAACAAAAGCATGCACCTGAGTCTTCTGTTCCGCGACCTTACATCTCACGCCGCCTAGGTGGTCGCGGAATACTGAATCGTGACTGTCTTCACAATAGCATTATTCTGGGTACAGCACATATAGTTGCAACTAGACAAGACCCTCTTCTTAAAATGGTCAGGAAACACGAAGAAATGCATCAAATCTTGTCCATCTTGAATACTCACTCCTGAAGGCCCGGATCAAGAAAGCACAGGAGAAAAACTTCCGCGAACAGCTCCTCGACAAGAGGATGCACGGCATCTTCCACAGAAATGTGGAGGATCAGGGGATGTCGTATGAGCTAACGTATGCTTTCCTTAAATCATCCGGATTGAAGTCGGGCACGGAGGGTTTTATTTTGGCATGTCAAGACGGTGTCATTTCCACTGTAGCATACCGTCGCCACATTTTGAGCCAAGATATTCCCGATGATAGCTGCAGAGCGTATCGTGCACACCCCGAGCATCTAGGACACATAACATAAGTACTATCTAGATGTCCAACTCATGCTATGACGACCTACATCTTACGTAATTGGCCCAAACACCGCTCCGCTAAACGCCCCTAGAGAAATAGAGTCAATTGTCGAAAATGAGAAGTTCCGTATATATTGGAACTTCATATTCTCGACAATTGATTCTGTTGCGCACTCGAGGCCTGACATAGTTCTACTTGACTTCGAGAAACGAACCATGTTCGTTATCGAATTTTCGGCACCAGCTGACAAAAACGTCACGGCCAAGGAGAAAGAAAAGAAAGAGAGCTATAAAGATCTTATAAGGGAGTCGCGACGGTTATACCCCGAATATTCTGTTAAGCTAATCGTCCTAATCATCGGCGCTCTTGGAGGTGCCACAGTTAATATTAATATTCAAGTACCCCACAGTAAGCCAGACTGAATTCAGAAGTTTCAAAGTTTGATTTTTTAAGAATTCAAAACCTGAAAGTTGAAGCTTTCGAACGATTCTATTTTTTATAAATTTCTTTTAGAAAATTTCAACCTTCAAAGAAATTGCTATAAGACAAGACCCCAAATCATTAAAAATCAGAAGTTATTTACAATTTTCTAAAAATCATAGAAGTTATTTTTAGATATTCTTTCAAGAAATGAGGATTTTATGTGTTTTCACCGAAATTTTATAAAAAACACAATTTTTTCTTAAATTTTACGTATACCTTCTGCTAATTATAATTTATTCATGTATATTCTCCTAAATTTGAAGTCTATACGAGATTGGGATATTGTTCGGAATTTAATTATTCAAGAAAATATTGTCAAGTGAAGACAATTTTTCAAATTAAAAAACAGTGAAAAAGTTGATTTTTACGACTTTTTTTTAAATTTCAAGGTTGTTTAAGGAAGGTAAAAAATACATGAATGACATTATTGCTACATATTCACTTGCTATGAACTATTTTTTCTGATAACTTATGCAAATCTCATAAAAAATGTTCTGGTCTTCAAATGAAAAATATATCGATTTCAGTGCTTTTTGACTTTTATCACATAATTTTTTTTTAAGTAGCTTAGAAAAATATTTCTTATTTTATCCAACTCCCAAATTCTTTTTTTTTTTTTTTTTGATACGCGCTATTGCTTGTATACCATTTTTCTTTCCTTTTTTATTAATTTAAGATTATTTATCATTGGAAATTATTCAATAAAATATAAAAATGCATTTCATTGAATTTCCGTATATTGAGCATGCATAAATTAATTAAAAAATATCCATCATTTGTAAAAATACTAAAACAAATTTCAAATCATTTTTCAATTGTTTTTTCTTGTTGACATGAATCGATAAAATATTTCATAAATAATAAATAAACATTGTAGACTAGGGCGGCGTGAAAATACTAAAATTATTCGAATCGTTTGAGATCAGAGGAAAGTATTTGTGGCTTAAAATTCGTAAAGGGAATCTTTTTTTTGTAAGTGAACAAGAATGAAAACTTTGAAATTAGAAAAAAAAACTTTTGGCTCCGTATATTATTATTTAAAAATGTAAAAAATGCATGTTTTTTAATTTAGTTATATGCATACTTTTTGGAAAAAGGTGAATATGTCAAATCTGATATTTTTCAGCTGGAAGCAAAGAAACAAGTTCTCATTTTGTTTTCTTCAAACAAATTTTTTTCGTGATTTAGGAATTTTTGGATTGTGGATCTTTTTCGTGATTTTGAAACTTTGTAAAAACAATGAAGATTTCTTCCTCCAAAAAAGAAAAATAATAATATGCTTCTTTGGTTTAAAGTTTAGAAAAGTCAGGTTCGATGTATTCAACTTACTCCAAAAAATGTTGAAAAAATATTTTTTTACACATTTTCCAAAAAATCTAAATTGAAAAAAATATTTGTTTTGATTTAGAATTTTGTACAATTGTTCAATAGCAAAACTGTACATAGAGAAAATTCGCTATAATTTTTGAACTGATAGAAAATTTTTTGGTTCTAAGTTTAGGCAAAATAATTATTTCAACAAAAGCTTTTGTAAATTAATTTTTCTTACTGTCGTTTCTTACCAACTAAAAAAATAGTTGAATTTTATTAAATCGTTGTTATTTGTTTGAAATTTTTTTTCTTAAAATGTAATTATTTTAACGATTTTAGCTCTTGAAAAGTTTTCTTTCAAAATTAGAAATAGTAGAATTATAGAGATTCTTTTCCTCGAAAAAAAAGCCATGACTTGTTAATATTCAATTATTTTTTAAAAATTGGTGAGAAGCGACAGTAAGAAAGATGCAATAATGATAATTTATCAACCTAAAGGTATTTAAAGAAAAAACCTTAACTTTTCTTCCAGTAAAAAAGTTAGTGTTAAAATTTATTTTAGTGTCCAATTTATTTTCGACCATCTTGCTTTTAAAGCAAAAACACTTTAGTTTCAGGACCTCAAAATTTAACTATTCTACAATTCCGCATTTAAAACGATTATTATGATTTGAAATACTAGAAATTTTGAAGATGATAAATATGATTAATAAGTAGCATCTCCCGTGTGGAAAAAGCCCCGTTTAGCCATCTTTAGAATAATGGCCCCCGACAGGGGCCCGCGTGGGTGATCCACGCGGGGAAAATCTACGACGGCCCCCGCGGAGGACCCAGCGCGGCTGCCCTCCCGGATCAACGATTAAAATTTTTTAAGTCTAGAAGGTGAGTATTTTTTTGACACTATAAATTTTAAGGTTTCATGAGTATAGACTTACAAAAAATGAATTTCTGTCAAAAATTCGATCACACTTTTTTTAAATTTGAACTCTGAAAATATGGACATCCCATAAGGGCTACCGCAGGGGGCCCTGGTCGTTACCCCTCTACGTTGAACGGTTAAAATTTCCACTACAAATTTTAAGGTTTGATTAGTTCACACACATATTAAAAACACATTTTATCCAAAATTTGATGACACATTTGTGGAAGTCGCACTCCGAAAACACGAGGGCTGCCACAAGAGGCCCTGCTCGTTTGTCCTCACGGCCTATCAGTTAAAGTTTTTAAGTTCAAAATGTTAGTATTTTTTTGAAAGAACACATTTTGATGTATGTTCAGTACAGGCACATGCCAAAAACGCCACTTATCCCAAATTTGATGACACTTTTTGGGCCAAGTGTACCAACGCGCGATTCCGTTACGCGGACATTTTGAGCTTGGTCCGTTACACTTAACCTCAAAAAGTGAGTATTATCGAGCTTGTAAAAAAAGTTTAGATGAAGTAGAGGACACGCCTTTTGATACCTCTGATATTTTCGAAGGTAGGTTATGTTTATTTTTAAGCTTGTTTTACAATAAAGATGATATAAAATCTGTGCAAAAAGACGCTAGTCTCAAAGAAAATTTTATTCAGGAAATAACTTTCAATCTTGATGATATTGAAGAAAATGAATGTGAGCACACCATGACTTACGAAGAAAATATTATAAACGCTATATTCTACGATTTAGATGCAGATTCAAGCTGTGACGAGTGTTTTCATGTAGAAGATGTAAGAGAAGATGAAGAAACAATAGGAGATGTGCGACCTGACTTATGTCAAAATGAACCAATAGAAATCTCGAAGTTAAAGGATTGGGCAACGAAGAAAAAGATACATCTCAACGCTCTCGATGAGCTGTTAGTCATTTTCAGAGAAAGATACAATAAGCTGATACAATAAGCTAAATACAATATAGTAGATATGGAAGACGCAAAGGGAAAACTGGGCCAATTTGTGTATTTTGGTCTTGCAAATGCACTTCGAGGTTGCGTAAATGCAGATTTGCACAATGTAAATGTGCACTGTAAACAATTTTTCGGGAATTTTCCCGAAAATGTTTGGGACGCTCATTTCCCAAACACTTTTCGGGAATTTTTCCAAACATTTTGTAGGGAAAACTCCCAAACACTTTTCGGGGATTTTACCAAATATTTCTTAGGGAATATTCCAAAAACTTTTCGGGGATTTTCCCAAACATTCTGTAGGGAAAATTCCTGAAAACTTTTTCGGGGATTTTCCCAAACATTTTGTAGGGGAAATTTCCAAAAACTTCGGTTATTTAATTTTTATATATATATATATATATATATATATATATATATATAAGAGGGACTGAAAATCAATAATTTTTTTACCTATTATCTAAAAAATAATTTATTATACACCATCATCATCTACAACATCACTCTTATCGTCATCTAATCTAACAATGAGAAAGGAATTCTATAAAATTATCTATAAGTGATCCTGCTTTTGGATCCCGGTCGTCTTTAGCATTCTTTCTGCCTCTTTTGTGTCCAAGTTCTGGATTAATGTCCAGTAACATGCTGTAAAAAAACGACACAATTAAGTTTTCTAATTTATAGTTTTATATAAATAATATGTTATTTCATAAAGGGGCAAAATTAATTTCAATGTAAATGAAGCAATATTTAACACTACTTCTAGCTTAAAAAGCAATTTAAAAACATTGATACAAAAATTCCTACATTTGAACTTTCAGAACTTCAACTACATAATTTCAGGGTGCACAGTCTTCATATTTTTTCTTAGTTTCCCCTTTTTTCTTCAAATTACCCATTTCCCCCCTATTGTCAAAAAACTTCCCCTTTTCCCCCTTTTCTCTTCAAACATACGATATTCGCAATCGTACCCAGTATTGAATAATAATTAAATCAATTATACCATTGAAATCAATTATTTATGAATAAATAAGGTACACGTTTCAAGTGCAGACCATGACAAATAAATACTCTTCAACAAAATTTGAAGATGAAACATTTTAAAGCAAGTTCAAAGTGTGAAAACTGGAGACAGAAGATATTATTCAATATAAAATTGGAACAGTTACAAAATATACAGTACTTTTCAAACAAATATTAGAAGATTAACACATTTTAGTTGAAATTTGCAAAGTTAAATACTCAATTAAAAAATTGAATATTCCAAATTCAGCAACTGCAACTTTGAATATTCTAACTTGAGCAATTTCTAATTTTTTTAAATCTTCACTTGAAAATTTATCTATTGTTGAAATTTTTTTTTCTCGTTGAAAGTTAATTTTTTTAAACTCACAATTTTTTAGTCGAAAATTCAACTATTTTGTTGCATGTTCAAATTTCGTTCAAAAGTTATATTTTTTTGGCGGAAAGTTGGTTAAAAATTCAACTATTTAGTTGAAAATATATTTATTTTATTGAAAAGCTGTCTTTTGCGTTGAAAAACAAACCACTTTGTTAGAAATTCATTTTTTCAAACTAAGAATTGCAAATTTGGATTAAAAATTTTTATTGTATTGAAAGCTTATATTTTTGAGTTAAAAGTTCAAATATATTGTAGAAAATAATTTTTTTCCTATCTTTTTTGCGATTTTGGAACGTTATAAACACCACAAAAAATGCTTCTCGTGAATAAAAGATAATAACATGTTTCTTTGGTTCAATCTGAAGAAATTTCAGGTTCGAATTAATCAAAAAAACATGTTTTAATACATTTAAGAAAAATTTCAAATAAGGCAAAATTTTTGTTTCATTTATTACAATTTTTAATTGTAAATTTCAAAAAGACAACTGAAGATATTTACCGATTAAAAAATTTGTTTCTTCACTTATTTAACTAACTAATAATTTGACTAACTTACCGTTGTATGAATTCCAACGAAGAAGAGTTAGTTGCTGTGTAGTTGTAGCCATATACGTAAAATGTTGAAAGTAATAAAAGAATCTCCTGGATGACGGAGATAGTTCGCAAGACTATTTCAAGCTACGAAAAAAATGAATACACAAAAGTTATTCACAGAAAAAAGAGCTATAAATTTGTAATCAATCATTTTTTGATAGTATGCATAGTTTTTGTTATAATCGTGAAACATAACATTAAAAATAAAAAAATAAATTAAGATTTTGGACAAACGACTCAAGCTACGAAAAAAATGAATAGACAAAAGTTATTCACAGAAAAAAAGAGCTATACATTTGTAATCAATCAATTTTTGATAGCATGCATAGCTTTTGTTACAATCGTGAAAAATAACATTAAAAATAAAACAAGAAACTGGAAAATTTTTGTTTCAGAAAATTGCGATAAAAAAGCAAATTTTCACCAAAAGCCTGAATTTTCAAACTAATTTTCGAAAAATAAGTCTAAGAATATTATATTTGTCTTTCATTTCCTGGAAATTAGTCACTTTTATGCTTTAACAGTCTCTTGTACAGAAATTCAAAATTTTCAGCAAATTTAAATTCAGGATTCAAGCTTTTGGTCAAAATTCACCTTTTTAACGCAAGTTCCTAAAACCACAATTTTTTCGCAGCCTTTTATATGGATGTTAAAAAACTTGACCAGTTTCAGAAACATAAAAGAGACTAGTTTTTAAAAATTGAAACACAATTATAAAATTAAATGACTTACCTTATAATTGTTGTCCCGTCTGACCTTTTTAAATGCTACACTTGAAAGCTGACCGCTACTCCAAAACATATCACTCATTTCCATCCTCAACTTAAGCAGTGGCCATAAAACCGCTTTGCAAACCCTTCAGGTATACCGGATGACTGTTGCTATATGTATATCTATATATATTAGACATAACGAAATTTTCCCGAAAATTAGGGAATTGTTGAAAAAATAAAATATCAAAAAAAATTATTTAAACAAATGGAATTTGTTTAAAGAAGTGACAACTAATTGTCAAATGCTGAAGAACCAAGTTATTAAAAAAATTATTCTGACAAATTAAATTTGTTTAAATAACTGAAAATTATTTAACTAATGTTGATAAATATTCCATAAAACCAATAGTAATAGCTTTTAGTGAAAAAATTTTTTTAGAAACAATTATTTAAACAAATGAAATTTGTTTAAATAATTGGAAAGAATTAACCAACATTGATTAACCTTCCACTAGACCAATAGTAATAATTTTAGTGAGACAAAAAACGAATTAAAAAAAAATTATGTAAACAAATTGAATTTGTTTAAATAATTAAAAAGTAATTAGCGAATGTTGATAAATACTCAAATGAACCAATAGTAATAATTTTTAGTGAAAAAAACTAATTAAAAAAAAAACATCTAAATAAATCGAATTTGTTTAAATTTCACTAATTTATATGGAAAATCAAACATTTTTTGGGAAAATTCCGGATATATTGTAGACATTTTTTAATTCACAAAAATTTAGGGAATATTCTCTAATTTTTCGGGTAAATTCCCAAATGAGTCAGGAAAATTCCTCATGAAATTGTAAGTATTGTTCCATTACCAAAATTTTAGGGAATTTTCCCTAAAATGTTCGGGAAAATCATTTTCCCAACCACAAATGTGGAATATTCCCTAAGAAATCTTAGGGAGAATTCCCGAAATTTTTTACAGTGTGCTTTATATAGTGATTAACATCGATGGCTTATCTCTGACTGAATCAGGTAACAACGAAGTGTGGGTTAATTCGGGAAAAATTCACTTCGATCCTGATATCTACGACGTTTTCCCGATTGCCATTTTTCATGGTGAAACGAAACCAAATCTTGATAGATACCTCGAAGAATTCGTTAATGAAATTAACGGTCTTCATAGACAAGGAATCGTGATTTCCAACAGGCATTTCGAAGTTCACTTGAAAGGATTTATATGTGATACGCCCGCAAGATCCTTCTTGAAAAACACACTCGGCCACGGTGGAAAATATGCATGCGAGAGATGTGAAATCGAAGGGTTCTCCGAAGAGCGTACCACCGTTTATCCTTCGGTCAATGAACGAAAACGAACTGATACTTCGTTTCGAAATCGACGACAACGTGAGCATCATCACGGACCGTCACCGATAGAGCGAATCATTCCAGGCATTAATATGATTTTTTTTTCGTGCTGGACTTTATGCATCTCTGCTGTTTAGGAGTAATGAAAAAATTGTTGGAGTATTGGTTAGCAGGAGACCTAAATTTCAGATTAGGTTCAAGAGATAGAGACGAAATTTCTAGGCGAATGAGCGCCTTGTATTCTCAAATTCCTTCAGAATTTCAAAGGAAGTCTAGGTCCACGATGCACGCTGGAAAGTGGAAAGCGGTTGAACAAAGATTTCTCTTACTTTATAGTGGTCCTATTGTATTGAAAAAAATGTTAAGAGTGGATTTGTACAATCACTTTTTACTTTTCCATGCAGCGTGTAGAATATTGAGCTGCAGTGCACTTTGTATCGTATACGCGAAACGTGCGAAAGAGTACCTAAGAAGTTTTTTTATAGCTTTAAAAGTTTTTTATGGTCCGAAATCACAAGTCTTAAATGCACATCATTTAATACACTTGACTGATGAAGTAACATACATGGCATGTAGCTTGACTCAGATCACTGCATTCCCCTTCGAAAATTTTTTGGGTAGATTGAAAAACCTTATTCGGACTGCTTATCGACCACTTGAACAGATATGCCGAAGACTCTCTGAACAGAATTTCTTCTGTAAAAAAGCGACCATTCCACCAGTATTTGAAATTCTATGTAGGAAACGAAGTTCTGTTTTGAAGATAAAGTATTAGCAATTTGCTATTTCTTGTTCTCCATCTAATAATGCGGTTCTCCTTGAAGACAATTCAATTATAACAGTCGATTCCATATTTGAGAGCAAGGAGGGTGTACAAATTGCAGGCCATACTTGGAGAAAAATGAAACCGATTTTTACTTATCCATTTAATTCTGGAGAATACATGCACATGTGGGAATTGGAAAACGAACCCTTAAACGAAGTAAAATCGGTGTTATTGAGTTTCGTAAAAAGCAAGCTGGTCAAATTGCGCTTATCTTTTAAAGTTAATGGGCGAGAAAGAGTGTTCGTGGTTCCGTTTCTTCATTAATTCTTTCATTTTCGTAAAAGTGTACAATAAAACTTAAAACTTGCATAACTTTTAATTCTAAATTATCAAAATTAAAAACTCTTAAATTTGAAATTTTGAAATACATTAGTCAAATGTTGAAGATTGCAAATGTAAATTGATTCACATTTACAGATTTGTAATTTAAATTATTCAATTTCAAAGATTCATTAATTTTAAATGTTTACAGTTTAAAATTATGTAATTTTGAACGTTTTTTTAGAATATGTATAGTTCTATTTTGATAACTATATCGTGGTTAGCTAGGCCAAAATAGGTGATGTATCTGTGTTAGTATGTACAATGATAAAAACTCTCAAAATATGAAAAAATTATTTGTCCGATTATACTGACTTTACTTTTTATAATAAACAGTTGCATTTTGATTCAACAATACCTATTACCTCTACGTAAACCACTTTTCTTTAAATAATTAAGTTTGAAATTTCTTAAATTATCTGTAACGTAAATAATCACCTTTAAAACTAAGAACAAACATTTCTTCCACCATTTTTAATTAATAAATGCTCCCCTAACAGCAATATCATATCACGAGATATTCCAGGGATATCCAAATTTCCGCCTTGCAGGATATTCCGACGGGTTATCCCGTGACATAAATGGGATATCGTATTGTTTTTAGGGTCACGATTGAGAAATCTTTTACTTTCGCTTTGCAAGTTTCTAATCTTTTAAGAGAATGCTTTAAATTTCCCGCGCATGTCATTACGAACAAACCTGAGATTACGTGATTATGCGTGCGTTAGTCCCCAGGATATATTTCTCATCGATATAATGAGGTATTATAAAGTATTTTTTGGTACATTTTTTAACAGAAGAGCCGATGTGTTTTGTTGAGTGGTTTTGGTTGGTTGGGCAAAACGTGTCATCCGAGAACCAAGCCAAATAATTTTGTATTTTTTGCTCACAATTTTCTTGTAGATGAAAAAGCGTTAATTTTATTATATATTTTGCTTTTTGTATTCTAGTAAAATATTCAAGTGAGATTTATGTTTTATAAAAGTTTACTGAAAGATCAATTTAGAATAGATATATTCAGGGACGCCTTAATCAAGTAGTCTATAGCCTGGAGGCGCACACTGGGGCAAAACATCGAATTTTGTTTCAAAAGAGCCTAGAGTCAAGAATTCCGAATCGATTTCGATATTTTTTCTTTGAAAATACTCTTAACTTGCTAACAAGTAGTTAAATTTGCAACCTAGAAAATTAATTTTCTATCAAGAAGATTAACTTTCTTAAAAAAAAAAGAATTTTCAACAAAATATTTGAATTTTCAACCAAAGAGATAAATTTTCAACTTTCTAAATGAATCTTTAACCAGAAAAATAAATTTTATCAACGTAGTTCAAATTTTAACCAAGTAGTTGAATTTTCCACAAAGACGATGAATTATCAACCAAGAAGAGTAATTTTCTACAAAAAAAAAAAAAAATTTTTAACCAATTATTTAAGTTTTTAACTAAAATGACGAATCTTCAAACAAAAAAGTGAATTTTCAACAAAAAAGTTAATTCTCAACCAAATAGTTGAATTTGCTACAAAAGAAATTAAATTTCTACCCAAGGAGATGTATTTGGAATCCAGGAAGATAAATTTTTAACAAAAAAGTTTGTTTTCAACCAAATAGTTGAATTTTCTACCAAAAAGGTTAAACTTTTAGCCAAATGGTTGAGTTTTCAACCAAAACAGTTGAAGTTTTAACCCAAAAAGACGAATTGTCAACTAAAGAATTAACTTTTAACCAAAAATAGTTGAATTTATAACAACAGAGAGAATTTTTCAAGTAAAATAATGAATTTTCAGCAAAATATTTAAATTTTCAACTAAAATGATGAATCTTTAAACAAACATAAATAAGTTTCAACAAATTTGTTCAACTTTCTACCAAGTAGTGGCATTTTTAACTAAAAAATTGAATTTTCTACAAAAAAAGCGAATTTTCAAAAAATCTATTTAAATTTTTTATTTGTTTTCATTGATCATTCAACTGTGTGATTAAAAATTCGTCGTTTTTGGATAAATTTAACAGTTTTTGATTTAATATTGAAATATTTTTTGGTTGAAATATCAACTAATACATTTTTGGTTGAATATTTATCTTCTATTGGTTGAAGAACCAACTTAAGTTTAGTTAAATCAGTGCAATGCGAATCAGGGAAAATTAACGAGAACCATTCTAACTAAATTCAATAATTTCTGTATTCATTTTTGTTGAATAAACAAAACAATTTCAGTTTTTTAATAGAATCGGTAAGGGTGGGGGTTTAATAGCCTAGGGCGCCATTTTACTAAAGCCTGCTCGGGATGTATTCAATTTTGAATCAATTTTTCTCCCGTGTAAGTGTGTATGTGATATTTCAACTTTTGGATTCTAAAGAATATACGAGTATTAAAGGCTTTACAGATTTTTTCTTTCGCTTTAGTACCAATCATAAACACACGTCTGAGGGCGGTGAATCTT
>CAKNXH010062949.1:0-16331 GCA_932178445.1 Andricus quercusramuli | reverse complement strand
TGTATGTATGTATGTATGTATGTATGTATGTATGTATGTATGTATGTGCGGCTGTTCATAGTACTCGAATATTCAAACAATTTATTCCCATAACATTTTTCGTTCAAATGAAAATAATTTTCAGAGTTACAGCATTATCAAAATCCAAAAGAAGAAACGGAAATTAAAATTTTCAGCCCAACAACGCACGATACGGAAAAAATTCGAGAAAAGAAAAATGTTACTTTTTGCACGCCCTGCAATATTATTATTACGAGTTTTTGAATTTTCTTGCAAAATCGAAAATTCACATTTTTATTGCACAATAAATAATGAAGAATCCAAAAATTTTTGCGTTAGAAAAAAAAAGAGTTTTTGGTTCCCTACCTAGAGGTAGGCCGAGAATTGGCAGATCGGAACATGGGAACTCCTATTCAATATAACGCTGCTGATAGCTGGTGACCTTCTCAGCATAAAACGTCAATCAATTGTGACACTCTCAGTTTCCATCCTCCCCCCCCCCCCCCCCCGTGGACTTGAGGTAAGAGAACTACGAGAAACTATGCGCGTAAGAAAACTAGATATTCTATGTGTACCATAGAAAACGGGGTGTTGAAAGGCGGTTTTTAAATATGGTCAGGAGTAGATAGTGAATCACATCGTAGTGAAGGGATCGGTTGGATTATGAATGAAGAAGCAAGACAACATCTCAAAGATTAAGGATGTATCGCCCAGATTGCCGTGGGCTAGAATGAAGGTAGGAATCAGAACTTTTTGAATTTCGTCAAAAATAGCTGGCTAACAAACTTGTTCTTTTCTTTTAGAGCTTGAAGAAATGTACAAAAGCTCAATCCAATCTGATCATTTTTTCGAAAGTTATCGTGCCTACAGACTACAGATTGCAGACAGAGACAGACACCTTGGTAAAAATCATTTTTTCTAGCTCAGGGTGTCCCAAAACTGTTTTCCGCCTTCAATAACCAACGTTTGCTCTTCCCTGATGCATATACATAGTATACCAACAATCGCGTTGTAAACGCTCTTTTTCCACAATTGTAGCATGTAATGGGTTATCGCAATCTATAATTTGAATTTTGATAACTAGATTTTGAATCTGGGACGTCTTGAGCTCTTGGATCTCTTTGTTCCCCGTTTCTTTCTCTTTATTATGTTAATTTTTATCATTGTTTTTATTTTGAAAATGATTCCCTGAATTATCATCTCCATTTTCACCTAACTGACTATCTTCTCTCGCGTTATATAAAAGCACTGGTATTTGCGCTGAATTTCTGAAGTTTCGCGTCTGTGTGTTTTCTAACAGCTGATTCATTGCATTCATGTAATAGCCCACTAGCTGGGTTCTGACTTATACAGTTATTATTTGTAAATCTTGGATTTCCTGAGAATTCCGAGTTATTTTGGAGATTGGAATGGTTAGTCTGAAATCTAGAATTGAAAAATCTAGGATTTCTATTTGGAAATCTTGGTTGAAATTGTTGTCTATTTTGCTGATTTTGATATCTCGGTCTATATTGTCTTTGTTGATTTTGTTTTCGATTTTGATCATGTTTACTATTCTGATTCTCATATTCACTGTTAGTATGACTCTCAAATTTCCTTTGTCTTATTCACATTTGTCATTTTTATTGTTACCTTTATTTGAAATGCTCAATTATTTACCTCGAATTTTTCATTTTGCTAATTCTGTTTCCCAATATCGTCCTAAAATTTCTAACTCTGGGAACTTTTGAAAAGCATTTATCGTAATATACACTTCGTATTCTATCTTTAAATCTTCATGTTTTTTCTTAATTGTCGGTCTAGGCGTGATTGTCCTGATCTTTCTTCTGATCAAAAAGTTGAATTTCTCATTATTTCCAAATATCTTTCATCACTGTAAAAACTATGGTTCCATTTGAATTGAGCATCACTTTTTTAGCGTCCTGTTATAATAACAAATCGTCTTGTTTTGATGCCATCGTTCGTACTATTTTACTTTGCTAACTTCAGATTGCAGAATGGTACGTACTAGAGAACTAAAATGATGCACACGGAGTATTGTTTTAATTGCTTTCAACTTCATGCTTATGAGAATTCTTCATTGTTTAAATTTTCTTCTACTTTTGAAATGTGATAGAGAAAATAGAAAGGGGGAGAAAGGTAGCATTATTTAAAAAAGAGGAAATTGGTGAATAAATATCTAATTATTAAATACTAATAAATATAATAAATATTTATTTATATGAATATAAGATAACGGTTAAATCGAAAATGATGCATAGAATTAATTTTTGAATTGTAAAAGTTACAAAAATTTATAACGTCATTTTGAGTTATTATTCAGTATTGAAAAATTCATATTGCAATGATTGAAAAGTAATGAGGTGGATGTTCTTTCAAAGGTCTTACTGCTTGTATGGTTAATCCTGGTAGTCTAGGTGTTCAAATCACATCTTCCTCGGGGAAGTAGGTTTAAGGACTGAAATTGGAGATACCCGGATGGCTTTTCAAACGTCTGAAAAAATGTTTTTTTTTTCAATTTAGTTTTTTCGATAGTGCCCTCTGCGTGGAGAATAACCCATATAATATAATTATTATATCTTTATATTACAAACAAGAAATATGATACATTATAAAATATGTGATCAATTAAATCCGACATTTTTCGAAAAAACAGTAAAAATGTCACAAAACGATTATAAAATATTTTCTATTACAAACAACGAAATCTTAAATGTCAAATTTTTAAAATCAAATAGACTTTCTAACCAAGCTAAAATATTTTAGCATTTTTATTAGAGCCGTGCAGCCGTTTATTCGAATTTTTAATACAAATTCAAGAACACTTAGAATATTGGTTTTTTTCGAAATAGAGACAAATTTAACTGTACATCGAACCGCCTTGATTTCCTTCAATTATTACAATTTTTAAAATGAAAATAACTTTTTTATTTTAAAAAATGGATTCAAAATTCAATTCAAATTCTTCGAAATTCGATTTGTTCAAATAAGTCGAATTTCAAATATTAGACTTGAGTTTTGGAGTCATTTTTTTTAGAAAAAAAAAGGAGTTAGTTTGATTTAGAAATTTTAATAGCTTAAGGACGTCAAACCTGTTTGATGTACATTAAAAATTTTGTTCATTTCAAAGAATCCAACTTTCCAGGCGTGTCTAAATTTGTATTACAAATTCGAATAAACGACTGCACACCTCTAATTTGTATAGCCACTCTTAAAGGAAGACCGTTAACGAATATTTTCATCTTTGGCAACACTCAAGTTAATCGAAAGTTATTTTTCGATGTCTTTAATAAATTACGAATTAGAATTAGGTTTCAGCTAATATCGCTCATTTCTTTTTCTGCATAATAGCCTTTTTTGGAATCAGCTAAAGAAATTTTAGAAAAATGTCGCATTCTGGTCTGCAAATATAAATGAAAAGTGTAGACCAAAACTTCTTTCCCGTGTTCTGCACAAGAAAAGTAAAACTTGAGTTTAGACAAATCATTCCAGACTAAGTAAAAAACATGACTTTGCTTGCAATGCAGAGAAAATGAGTTTTCGATTGATTTTACAAAATCAAAGAGTTTAAAATTTGGGTACTGGAGATTGTAATTTTGATCTAACGTGATTAATTTTGTCACTGGATGATTAGTTTGGATTTGACCTACACTTTCGTCGCTTGTAGAATAAAATAGTGCGGATTTGCAATCAACGCAGTTCCTCTTTTTTAATTTTTTGACCAAATTTGACCTGTAATGTTATAACTACATTAAACAATGATTGTGAAAATGGCCTGGTGGAGTTTTCCTCTAGTGTTTTTATGTTTATCGAATTAATTATGGCGATGTGTGTATCGTTCCGAGGTGCAAATCGAGTTACAAAAGTGAATTCGGAGAACCCAAAGATCCCGAATATGAAAAAAATTAATTTTTCCAACGTCTTGAAAGACCCAGCTATTAAAGCTTTATGGCAAAAAGCTTTAATTCTGAAAAATTTTACCGTGAAAGCTGGGCAGTTCGTTTACAGTAAACATTTTTTAAAGGAAGGCATTCTCCTAGAGAAAATCCTGAAAGCATCCGATGGCACTATTTTATTAAAGTTAAATAATTATATATTTACTGTAAAATCGAAATGAAAAGTTACAAATAAAACCAAAGTAAATTTTTTTTATTCAATAAACTGTATTATTAGGTATTTTCACTTACTACTCATTTAAAAAAAAATTCGGTTTGTTTTCCCGTCAGCACGTGCAACAACAAACACAATTTATTCATATTTTTAGTAATTTTCGGAATAGAAAATATGTGCCAAGTAAATTTAGTCAATGTCTTATTTGAGCAGGATACAGAAAAAGTGACGTTAATTTCAGGATTAAATTAGAAGGCTAGAAAATGTATGATACTAACCTCAATTTTTCTTCTTTAACAATTCATGCGACCAAAATCGTAAATTAATGTTACTTTTTTAAACGAGTACTAAGTGAAAATACCTAATAAATACAGTTTATTGAAAAAGAATGAATTGACTTTTGTTTTATTTTTTAATTTTGATTTCAGTTTTACAGTAAAAATACAAATCACTTACCTTTCTCAAAATAGCGCCATCGGGTCCTTTCAGGATTTTCTCCTGGAGAATGTCTTCCTTCAAAAAATACTTAGTGTGAACGAACTGGCCAGCTTTAACTGTAAAATTTTTCTGAATCAAAGCTTTTTGCCATAAAGCCATATAACCATTGAAACAACACGAACGAAGTACAGTGACAGTTCACGGACGTTTGACGTTTCCATGTGCTACCTAACGTCACTGACGTTTGACGTTTGACGTTTCCATGTGCTACGTAACGTCATTGAAATTTGATCTCACTTCAGTCCTGTTTTGATCCAAAAAAGTAGTACTAAAACGCCGTTTAGTGGCATCAAAATAAAGTGGCATTAGAATGAAGCCACCCGAGACTATATTTTTGGAGGACTGTTTCAGTACCGAAAACTGGCCTTGATATGATACTTTTTTTTTACAGTGATTTAAATATGCTTCTTTTAAATCATCAATAAAAGGATCTAAATTTTGCCAATTTTTCCTATTAACTTAGAACCAACTAAAAGCATCTCTTTCTATTCCAATTACTCTTCATCTATCCATTCTATTCGGTGTTTCGGTTTCGTTTTAAGGCTCATTTGATTTTCTTATAATTTCTTGTCTTTAACTGGTTTGGAAACCCCTTGAGCGCTATACCTACTATTTGTTATTTTCGACAATGCGCTCGCTAACGCGTGTCTTTTTTAATTAAAATTCACTACTCTTTGCTCAAAATAAACTGCATTATTCCATTTTCGATTACTTTCGCTTGCATTTTCTAATAAGAAAATTTGTGTCCGGAACAGTCTTAAACATACTATCAGTTTATTTGTTTGATTTTGCAACTCTTTCCGAATGTTCGTTAATTCTCTTTGTACGACATTTATTTGCTTCGCATGCAACTAACCGTTGATTAGCTAATCTACTTTAAATTTTTTGTAATCAATTATCTCTCTTTGATTTTCTTCTCTTTCTATTCCTTTGCGCAATTTCTCGAATCTTACTCTAGCTTTATCTGCTATTCTCCTTCCTTCCTGAAGGGCGTTTCTTCTCTTTCCGACTTAGTTCTTATTGTTCATTTACTTCTTCCCTAACGTATTTTTTGTATTTGGAGAAAGCAAACCAACTACTTTTTTGTGTGTTTTAATATTCTGTTTGTCTATGTTTGGAACACTCGCTTGTTCCCTGCCTCTTCCCGTCGATGTTGGCGTTGTCGCCTGTGTTACATTTTTCTTTGTCGCACTAGTCGAGCGTGTTGGTTGTTATTTCATTTTGATCCATTCGATTTTCTCTGTCTATATCTTCGTTCGTGCTACTTCCTGATTCAGCATTTTTCTCATTCTTTTTAATTTTCGGAATTTTTTTATTTACCATATCTATTTCTTCCGTATTCGTTTTAACGGGTTAGCCATTCTTTTAATTTTTTACTCCACCTGACCTTAATTTCATACAGCTTTTTCTATTCTATCTAATACTTTCTTATTTCCACAGCCTCGCTCATGGGATTCTATATTTTGGTGATTGAAAACCGGCACGTTTATGTAAGTGAGTGCCTCGGGTTTCCTACTTATGGTGCGCCTGTCACTCTACATGTGATTTTGCGAGTCAATTTCTTTAAACCGACACCGCTCAGCTATTATGATCATTATATTACCATTTGTTCCTAAAAACTTTACTTTTTCCATTCATTTAGTTTTAGAATCCGACCTAAAATTTTATTTTCTCATCCCCTTTGCTTATACAATCCGGCTCACCAAAGAGCGTTTATTTATCAAGGTCTGTTTCTTATTGCTTTCAAGCATGGTAGAACTTTTGAATACGAGGACTACCAATCCTCAGCAAATTTCTCTTGTTAAAAGCAATTCAAAAAAATCTTCAAGTAGCACACATGTAATCAACATTGATCATTTTTAACGGGGTCTTGAAAATTAAAGGAAGGGTGAAGGAGGTGTAATGTCGAGATCGGATGAAGTTCTTGAAAATGCAACAAGTTTATATAGTCAGGTTAATTCAGGAAAACTCACAAAGAAAAGGATATGCTGCTGACCCCAAGCGATTTTGAATCTCTTCAAATTTCTCTCGTGAACAGGTTCAGATGTTTTTCCACTAGACGGTTTCAGAATGGTTGTCTATGAACCTGGAGATGCGATGGAGTTGTCTGGAGTACGTAGCGGGCCTGGAGGTGACACGAAACGAACCGGCTAATAGTGCAGGTAGCACAAGACCAATTGCGTGATGGTGAGTATTTGGAAATGAGACCCTGGCGTGGGGCGTCTCCCCACTCCCTGCCTTAGCCCACAGGCCCATATCTAGGAAGTAGGTTTATAACTTTCTTATATGATTGCCAAAAATACTTTCAACCGAGTACTTGAAGTGCCACAGAAAAAGGTGAATTCTCAACAGAAAATGTAATAGATAATATTTCAACAAAAAAAGATTTTAATTTTCAACCAAATAGTTTAATCTTCAACCAAAAGTTATGAATTTTTAAGAAAATTGTGGAGAAAAATTGAAGAAAGAGTGAGAAAATTTTTATATTGTTGTAAATCTTAAATTTTCGAACAACTTTTTATAATAATGGAGTGTGAATTTTATATGATCCTGAAACTTAAACGTCTTATCGGTAAGTTTATAGGTTATGCTCCTTATCTGCAAATATGTCATATTCTCTATAAAAATGTTGTTATATAAGAAACGTTCTATGTTCTTCAAATAAATGATAGAGAAGAACAATTGTCTTACCTAAAGAGGCTCCACGTCATAGAGCGAAAGCTTGTTTAAAATAAACTCAAGGATCAGTAGATCAAAAACTAACATCTTCGTGCTCAAATTGTCTAATTTTTAACAAAATAATGAAATTTCGAACCGAATAATAAAAGATTTAGTTGCAAAAGGTAAATTCTCAACAATAAAATATGATGGTACACATTTTACCAAAGAAGAAATCACAACACGTATTCACTTTGACGAGAAAAAACAATTGATCTACTTAAAAACACTCTTTGACCGAATGAAGTAAATTTTGTAAAAGTTCATGAGAAAAAACCTTCCTAATTTTTAGGATAAAAATTTATGAACAAATAAAGATTCATCGGTTGAATAACATATTTTCTAAATTCAAAAAACGCCTTCAAAATGTTAAGCTTATGTTTGTACCGTCAAAACAAATCACTCTTTGGGTCGCTAAATGACTATGCTTGTTTTAAGTTTGTTTAGTTAGCCATTTATTGTTTACAGTGTTGGCTTGGGAATGCTACGCTTTCGTTAAATATGTAGAACATTTAATTTTATATTTTCAAATCTTCCAATAGTTGAAGTTCTGGAAGAATTTGAATTGGTCCTCTCTTCATCGCACCAGTTAACCGCAAAAATGGGACCACCGACAATGTTCGGGGCTGAAAATTTGAAGAAATATGTTTTATTGTTTAATACCAATATCTATAACTACTATTTCAAAAGCTGAATTTGGACCAGAATTAGTTCGAAAAACTTTCGGAACATTTAGAGTAGGGTGGATCGGAAAAACAAAATTTCACAAATTTAAAACACTTCAGCAGTAACTTTAGGCGTAACAGCTATAACACCCGAACTTTCAAACGGGGTTTTCTCGAAACTACATCTTTTAAACTGGCGACCATGATTTCTCAAAAACGGTTAAATCGATTGCTTTCAAATTTTAATGGTACATTCAGCACACGTACGGCTATCGCCGGAACTAGGATTTTTGAAAAATATTGAACCGTTTTTCTTTTCATAAAAAATAGTCGCGATCAAGATCATATTTTTGCATATAAAAATTCAGAGTTACTACTCAAGACTGAATAAATATATAGTAAAAATTTGGAAGCTCTGTGTTTTTTAATTTCGCTACAAAAAATTTCGAAAAAACCTTTTTAAAAAAAGCTGTCACACGGAATGACCCCCTGATTCATGCTACAAGAAATATTCACGTAGCCCTGAATACATGGGAAAAAATTGTTGATGAAAAAAATACACTGTCTCATATTTTGCCTTAAAAACAATACTTTAAACAGCTTTAAATAATTCTGTGACATTCCCAGGATTCAAAACGTGAAAAACAAAAAATGAAAGAAAAGGGAATAATTTCGCAAGTCGTAAAGTCATAACATTATTATACATACATGCAGTCCCTTTCACATGGGTCATCTTCAATCCCAGTTACAAGAGCAACAGTCAGAAAAACGAAGAAGAATATTATTGCAAGATTCATTTTTTTTCGAGAAATGATTGTACTTCTGCTACTTCCGTGGCTGCTTTTAAACCATCCAAAGTCGTATATATCTGACCCCGCGAGGACAAATAGTATCAGCGAAAAATAAACTTTAGTAAACGTCGTATCTCTGAAACTCGTAAAAAAATGCGATATATTTTCCGAAAAAGATAAGTTCTCAGCGAAATATGTAATAGTTGATTCTTTAACCGAAAAAAGAATTCTATTTTCTATTCAAGACAGTTGAATTGAAAAAAAGACAAATTTTCAACAAAACAGTTGATTCCTTAACTAACACAGATTAATTTTCAAATCAGAAAATCATCATCCAAAAACTTGAATTTTTAAGCCAACAAGAATTAATTTTGTTGAATTCAACAAAAATGGTTTTTTTTAGTCAATACAATTTTTTTTCTAAATTCGTAATGTTGAGTTTTCAAGCCAAAAAGAATTGAATCGTTGACTCAGAATATAAATTTTCTCAAAAAAAGTTAATTGAAAAAAATAGTTTAATTTTCTACCAAATTGGTTAATTGTTAAGCCAAAAACACGAATCTTCTACAAAAGAGTTGAATTCTCAATCAAGGAAATGAATTTTAAAGTAAAATTATAAATCTTCAACTAACAAAATGAATTTTTGAGAATATTGCTCAACTTTTACCCAAGGAACTGGTTGTTCAACCTAAAATGATAAATTTTCAACAAAAAATATAATAGTTAAAAGTACAACCAAATTTGCATTTGATTTTTTAAAAACAGTTAAATTTAACAAAAAATAAGAATTTTCAACAAAACACATACATTTTTGAAAAAGTAGTTAAATTTTTAATTAAGAGGATTAATTTTCTGCAAGGAAGAACGAACTTTGAACAAAATACATGAATTTTCAACTAAATAGTTGAACTTTTAACTAAAAAAAAAAAATCTTCAAACATGAATGGAATAGTTAAAATTTTCATCTGGATTTTCAACTAAAATTAACTCTAAATGTTTTTCAAATCAAAAATAATTAAATTGTCAACTCAACAGATTAATGTTTAATGAAGAATTTTATTTTCTAATAAAAACGACAATTTTTAACAATATACATAAATTGGCTGCCACGTATTTGAATTTTTCATTCGTAAAGGAACATTTTTCAATCAAAAATAAAATCGTTATGCTTTCAGATAAAAAAGGAATTTACAACAGAATAGTTAAATTTTTTCAACAAAAAAAAAGTTATGTTTAAACGAAATAATTTAGTTTTTTGCCAAATCGTTGAATTTTCAATCCAAGATATGAATTTTCAACTGAAATTATGAATCCTTGACTAACAAAATTAGCTTTCAAAAATGTAGTTAATTTTCCAAATAAAGAGTTGAATTTTTAACTTAAAAATATAATTTTCTAATAAAAAATTCAATAGTTGATACTACAACTAAAAAATTTCGAATTTCAATTTGAAAACAGCTAAATTTAACGAAAAAGGACAAATTTCAATTAAAATACATGAATTTTCAACCAAATAGTTCTATTTTGAACTAGAAAACATAAATCTTCAACCAGAAATCGGATGGTTAAAATTTCAGTTAAAAAAATTTCTACTGAAAAATAGAACGAATTTTCAACAAAATAGTTCAATTTTCGGCTGGAGAAATGGGCTTTCAACTTGAAATATGAATCTTGAACTAAAGAAATTAATTGGAAACAAAGTCGTTTAACTTTTGAACAAATAGTGGAATTTTTCACCATATTATTGAATTTTTCAGTCGAAAATACTAAGTTTCTACAAAGTAGTTGAATTTTGCACCAAAAAGTATATTTTTAACCATAACAGATTAATTTTGAACTGAAAAGTTGCATTTTTTACCAAAAAATATGAAATTTCTACAAAAAGAAATGAGTTTTAAAACAAAACAAAAAGAGACGAATTCTTAACAAAAAAATTTAATAGTAGACTTTTCAACTGAAAATAATGAAATTTCTACCAAAAACAATTTTTATTAAATAATTAATTTAATTATTAATCGATTAAATTAAAACTTAAAAGATTAATTGAGTAATTTTTATTTTCCATCAAAAAGTACATTTTCAATCATAACAGATCAATTTTGAACTGAAAAGTGGCATTTTTTACCAAAAAATATGAAATTTCTACCAAAATAGATGAGTTTAAACAAAAAAAAAAGACGAATTCTTAACAAGAAACTTAATAGTAGACTTTTCAACTGAAAATAATGAAATTTCTACCAAAAATAATGTTTATTAAATAATTTATTTAATTATTAATCGCTTAAATTAAAAATTGAAAGATTAATTAAATCATTTTTATTTTATACGAAAAAGTATATTTTCAACCATAACAGATCAATTTTGAACTTAAAAGTTGCATTTTTTACCAAAAAATATGAAATTTCCACAAAAAGTGATGAGTTAAAAAAAAGACGAATTCTTAACAAAAAATTTAATAGTACACATTTCAACTGGAAATAATGAAATTTCATCATTTCATTCGGGCGTTGTTCTCCCAAGAAAATACGTAAAGATTTCGAAGATCTAACTCGAGAAAATGCCACGTACAATTGTCCATGATTGAAAACATCTTTACGGAGATCTACTCAAATTTTTTCAAAAGTTTGTCGTTGGCTTTTATTAATTGTCATAGCAAATGCTAATTTGATTGGAAATTGTCGCCGGCTAAAAGTGAAAGGGTAAACGTCTTCATAATATAATGAAATGCGATGCATGAACACAATATTTCCTGCTTTATGCCCTGTTAAGATACGACATCTCAAAAGATTATTAGCAAGTTCAAGTATCTGTAATCGTGTGGAAAATTAGGGGGGTTCAAAGTATTCAGATATTCCGGCAGTATCGCGTTAGTAATATCTTCATTATCACAATTTTCCGTACTATCTATACTTGTGTAAATCCGTTCTGTTGTTTTGTCGAGTAAATGTACAACTCTGCAACTGATTTCTTGAACATCAACGTTACGTGCAGACAATACGGCCATCTTTGCTGGATCTTCATAACTACGAATAATAATTGTTTCTTTAAAAATGATTTCTACTATATCGTCAGTTCTAGGAACTACACATTATTCTGGTGCTAAAAGATTATTATCATTGTCATTCAAACTACCATTGCCAACAGACAAAAGATACTTAGCAAATTCTGCTTCCCCTGGTAAAGTTCGCATATTTTCAGCTAATGAAAACACTGAAAAATGTTTTCATAATGCACTGAACTTGATAGATGAATTAACCAATTCACCTCGTGTAGCACCGACTTTCACAGGTAACATTTGCCTGAAATCTCCTCCTAACAGCATTTTTCCCCGCCAAATGGCAAGTCATTATTCATGAAATCTCGTAGAGTTCTGTCAATCAATTCCAATGCATATCTTGGTGCCATTGGAGCCTCATCCCAAATAAAAATATCGACGTTTCTCAAATATTGTGCATCTTTTGATTGATATTGGATGTTTGATACGGAATCAGAAAATAGAGGAACAGGCATACCGAAAGTTTTGTGCACAGTTTTCCCATGGGGAAGTAATATTGCAGCAATCCCTGTAAATGCCATTGTACAAATAGTTTTCTTTTTTATTCGTAACAAATGATACAATGTAGTGTAAATTAATTTTTTGCCTGATCCACCTGGCCCATCAATGTAAAAACATGAAGTACTGGTTTCATTTGTCATGAAAACATTCAATACTTTATCGATAATATCTTTCTGTTTTGGGTTACGTTCTTCATATTGTCTTTTTCCAATTTCTTCATGTTGGTGAGCTGAAATTTCATCATCATTTGCTTGTTCATCGATAATAATATTGAGTTTATTCAATTGCGGCTTCTTTGGAAAATAACTAAGATCAGATCTTTCACGCAAGAGATAGGTATTAATTTCAATACATGCTCTTCGATTTTCTTCCTCTAATGTACAATTTCTTAGGAAGTTTTGGGATATAGAATCTTTGAATTTTTCCCAGAGCTCTTCTGGATTGTTTGGATGGCAGTATATCAAAATACGTACAAACAAATGCCTTAATTAATAAGGCATCATCCATATTTCTCCTTCTGTCATTGCACGATACCACTCTGTGCACTGTTAGAAATATCTGGTTGAATTTTCAACCACATGTGGTTGAAGTTTTATACAATTACCGTTGTTGAAATTTCAACAACATGTAATTGAAATTTTAGTAACGAGAAAAAAATTGTATTCGGTACAGATAGTGAATTTCAAAGCAATTTTAATTTTGCAAGAATCTGGAATGAAACCCATAAAGATTTGTGGAAAATACTGTGCTTTGAAACTCACTAACTCTACCGAAAGAATTCTGATAAGGAATCAGTGAGTTATTTCGTACGTTTGTGTCGTGTGATTCATGAGATTAAGAAAATGCATGTAATATTTAGGAAAATAAGCAGCTTTAAAGAAGACAAAATGAGGTACGGTGGAATAATATTACCATAATGAGTTGCGCGCCCAATTAGACAAACGTTTCAACACTCGTTTTTGTAAACATAACCTAAAAAAAACATACAGCAGTTAGTACCGATATTGTGATTGAAATGTTCCCATTATGATAATATTATTCCAGCGTACCTTTTGTTCTTCTTCTCTAAAGCTGCTTCTTTTCCTGAATATTATGTCCTTCATTAATATTATTGAGCTCACGACACAAACGTACGGAATAACTCCTCGCGGGACTTTTTCTCCTTGGGGTCTGGCCTCGCGGGAAGTATGAGGGGGCATTGTGTAGTTGAATTTTCAACTACATTTGAATGAATTTTATTTCAACTCCGTGGATGAACGAGATTTCAACCACAGAAGTGGTTGAAAAATGGTTGAATTTTCAACATATTTCTAACAGTGGTCTCTTCGATTAGACCCAATGCTAAACATGCGCTGTGAAAGGTATCGTGTGTATTACCATTGACTGTTTTGATATCATCAAAACTTGTGGCTCCTTTAACAGTTATCATTAATAATCGTGGATGAAATAGTTCTACTTCACTGGAACTCATAGAATACATTCTTCCAATAACGTTAAATTGCGTTTTTCGAATAACCTATTTAAATGTATTGACATCCGCTTGTTTCTTGAATACATAATGAGACGGAATTTCCGCATACGTGAATTGTCTAGCTTCGCTTCGGGATCACGTTGAATTTCAGATTGTATGAAATATTTTTGTCTTTTCTCGCACATATATTGAGGTTATTTTTGCAAAATGTTTTGAACAGAATTGTTATGTAAAAGTAGAGTTCTTAAATGCTCAAGAATTTATGTTGAGCAAATCCTCTCGAGAATATGCTTAGCATTTAAGCTCGAACAGAGCAATTACAGAGGATTAGAGAGAATTCAAAGCATTTACTGTTCAAATGAATATATATATATATATATATCATAATTAATACATATATTTTTACAAAAACATTCTAGAGTGAAATCAATATATACTTTTTTTAAATTACAGAGTTGCCACAGGTCAGGTAATTCCAGAAAGTCAGGAATGTCAGGGAAAACCTGACAGAGTTATTGAATTATCAATAAATTAAAGTTGAAATTAATTTTATTATTGTGATTGAAAATCGAAAATATTTGGTGGAAAATTAATCTGTTTTGGTTGGGGATTTAAACTACTTTGTTGAAAATTCAACCTTTTTTTTATTGAATTCAAATATTTTTGGTATCAAATTAAATTCTTTTTTGCACTTGAAACATAATATATCACGTTTTTCGTTGAGAATTCATCTTTTTTGGTAGAAAATTCAACTACTTATTGAAAGTGGACACAGAAAAAACTAAGAATAAAATTTGTTGCAGGAAATTTTTTAGAGCGGTAAAGTTTTGTTCAGCCAACTTCGCGTCTTTCAAAATACATGTGTTTGTCATGGAATAAAAAAGAAGTTTAACCGATATTTGTGTAAATTTTATCCTGTGAAGTTAATTTTTGTTGCAGAGAATCTTTCGTCAGAAATCGATGTAAAGTTTATCTTCTGTTTTTTCTGTGAAACTACTTTGTTAAAAATTCATTTATTTGGTTGGTGAGTTATCATTTTATTTGAAAAACCTTTGTTTTGTGCAAAATTTAATTCCTTTGTTGACAATAATGTTTTCTACATCTTCTTCATAAGTTGAAAATTCAAATATCTGGTTTCAAATTCCTGTATTTTATTGAAACCTCGAAATTTGTGGAAGAATATTTAATCTTCTTTAAACTGGAAACATAACTTCCGTTTTTTGTGAAAAATTCATTTTTTTCCGATAGAAATTTAATCTTATTGGTTGAAAATTATACTATTTCGTTGAAAATTTACTTTAATTTCATTGAATATTAATTTTTTCACTGAAAATTAAACTATTCTATTTTTAGTTGAAAATTTATCTGCTTTCGGTGAAAATTTAACTATGTGTTGAACATCCGTCTTTTTTCGTAAAAAATTACTCTCATCAGTTGAAATTTCATCTTTTTGTTTAAAAATTAATTTCTTCGGTTGAAAATTCGTTTGTTTTTTGTTTGGAAATTTATTTTACTGGCTGAAAATTATCCTACTTCATTTTTGGTATAAAATTCATCTTTCTAGTTTGAAAGGCATGTATTTGATAGAAAATTAAATTTTCTTAAATTGAAGATTCATCATTTCAGTTGAAAAATCATTTTAACTGTTACATTTTTTGTGGAAAATTTACCTTTTTAGATAGAAATGTCATATTTTCCGTTAAAAATTATCTGCTTAGTAGAAAATTCAACTAATCTATTCTTCGTTAAGAATTCATTTCTTCCATTGAAAAAAACTGTTTAGTTGAAAACTCGTTTTTTTTGTTGATGGAAAATTCATCTTTTGGATTGAAGATCCACTATTTGATCAAAATTTTATATTTTTGGTTGGAAATTCGTTTCTTTTTAGTTGCAAATTAATTTTTTCAACTGAAGATATAACTATTCAATTTTCGCATGAAAATTTATATTTATAGTTGAAAATTAATTAATTTTGCTGAAAACTCGTTTGTTTTTCAATTTACTTTTCTAACTACAAATTGAAATATTATATTTTTGGTTTGTAAATTTAGCTTTTTTAGTTTGAAATTGAATTTTCATATTGAAAAAACATTCATTTGTTACAAAAAAAAAATATGTTTTTAAAAATTCTTTCTGTTTGGACATTCATTTTTCTGACATTTTAACTTTTCTAATCTTGGTTGAAAATTGATTTTTTTAGATAAAAATTCATGAACTTTGTTGCAAATGAGTCTTTTCTGGTAGAAAATTAATCTTTTAGTTTGAAAATTCAACTATTTGTTTAAACATTCATATTTTTGGTGTAAGATTCATCATTTTAGTTAAAAATTCATTTCTTTCATTGAAAATTTATCTTTTTGACTTGAAAACACAACTAAAAAGTGTTTTAAATATATTTAGGAACAAAATTTATTTTGCATCAATATTATTAATTTTCTAGGTAGATATATGGTTGGTTTTAATACCTAGAAGAATTTAGAAATTGACTTTGACTTCTTTTATCATTTAAATTTAGCATCCTT
>CAKNXH010062948.1:0-12963 GCA_932178445.1 Andricus quercusramuli | reverse complement strand
GACATTCAGAAAACTTGAAGGCATTCCGCGAATTCAAGGAATTCAACGAATTCAACAAATTCAAGGAATTCAGAGAATTCAACAAATTTAGCGAATTCAAAAAATTCAACAAATTCAAGGAATTCAGAGAATTCAAAGAATTCAACAAATTCACAGAATTCAGAGAATTAAACAAATTTAACGAATTCAAGGAATTCACAGACTTCTTCAAATTTAACGAATTCAAGGGATTTTGAGAATTAAAGGAATTCAAGGAATTCAGAGAATTCAAGGAATTCAGAGAATTCAAGGAATTCAGAGAATTCAAGGAATTCAGAGAATTCAAGGAATTCAGCGAATTCAAGGAATTCAGAGAATTCAAGGAATTCAGAGAATTCAAGGAATTCAGAGAATTCAAGGAATTCAGAGAATTCAAGGAATTCAAAGAATTCAAGGAATTCAAAGAATTCAAGGAATTCAGAGAATTTAAGTAATTCAGAGAGTTCAAGGAATTCAGAGAATTCAAAGAGTTCAGAAAATTCGAAGAATTCATAGATTTCAAGGAATTCAGAGAATTCAAGGGATTCAGAGAATTCAAGGGATTCAGAGAATTCAAGGGATTCAGAGAAAGCAAGGAATTCAGCGAATTGGAGGCATTCAGGTCGGACAAAATAGTATATTGCGTGACGAGGGTCGAAAGGCAACGATTTCACGAGTGTGAAGTTAGCTGCCCGAGCGAAGCGAGGGCAGATATCACACGAGTGAAATCGTTGCCTCGACCCGAGTCATGCATACTATTTTTCATCATACCGAGAATGAAAATTCGACTTGAGATGCCTAGAGTTCACACAAATTTTGTAATTTCATCGATTTTTGCAATATAGAAACTTTTAGTGAATTGAATGGGGGAAATAGGGTCGCTCGCCTAGAGATTTTTTGACTGGGCTTGGAGGCGTAGCTGGTTCGGCGGTAAATTTAAATGTCGAGTTAAAAAGTGTACATGAATACAGTGAAATAGGAATGAATTCATTAAAAAAAAGACGAGGGGGAAATCAAACGAGGGTGTATGAACTAGCAGTGGTGGGAGTAAAATTCATTAAATAAAATAAGATTTTAATTAGTTAATGAATCAATTTAAAGAAAAAAATACACTCGAAATATTTTTTTCAAACAATGAAAGAGGAGGGGCTTGTTTATGGGATACAAAAATCAATATATAAGGAAATATTATTCCCTTAGTCAATAATAATGAAGAAATTTAATAATTTACAAAAATAAAAAAAAATTCAAAAAATAAGAATATGGAGTTGCTATTTTCAAAAAGTGATGTGGGTATTTAAATAATAAAAAACATCAATTTGCATTTTTAAATTAATTTTTAATCATATATCATACGTATATCCACATTAAACATACGTATAGAGAGTTTCACAGCCTATTGTTACAATTTCTCTCATTTTTACTTAATAGACTGATTTCCTGGTTTTATTCTATACATAAAACTAAAATTTTCAGCTTGAAACAAAGCTTGAAAAGAAAACCAACTTGACATTATGGAAAAGGGCTTTTTTGCAAGACCCGTCGTTATTTTTTTAGTTATAATGAATGTGAACATTACAATCCCTGATATTGATCGTTTGGTTATTTCGATTGTCATTTTTATTGTCGAAGGAGTTATTTGTGGTCAAAGTATATTGACGATTCGTTTCAGAATGAATTCCAGAATTGGAAAGATTTAAAGCAGGGTTTTCCAAAAATGACGTTGAAGAGTTCGTAACTGTTGCACAGGATTCTATTCGAGGTCGCTTTGCTTCTTGCAAGATTTCAGCTCCGGAACTGGAATTCAATGGTAGCAAATTAATATCACGAGTGATTAAGTTTCCAATCTTCCTTTTGTTGTTGACAGAATTTTCAACATAGCCTGTAAAAAATGAGTTGAATTATAAATTAAGCGAAATTAAATATAATTTTATGTAATACAAAAATAGAAGTAATAATTGCATTGATATGTAAGAAAATTTGATGTTACCTTCTGCAACAGAACTTGACTTCCAACCCCCGTGTTGTTGAAGCATTCGAGCATTTTCTCCTTGGTTAGCAAGCAGAGTGGCTGAAGTTCGGCGAAGACAATGACCGGTATAAAGGTGGGCATCAGGCAATCTCAAGTATAGAGCAATTTCTTTCGGAGTGTTCGCAAACTTATTTTTGCCAATGACTTGTGCGGTACATTTACCGTTTTGGTAGTTGAGGAAAAAACGATCAGTCGGAACGTCTTTAGGACGTAAAGCCATATATTTTTTAACTATCTCCATGAAGGTCTCCTCGATGACGAAGGTTCGAGGAACATTATTCTTCGTATCAGGGATTCTGATTATCATAAGAGAGCCTTTATCCTCAATGTCGCTGCATTTAATATTTGGGAGTTCACCTCCCCTGCATCCTCCGGTGATACCAATGACCAGAATGACCTTGAAAAAATGTTTTATTAATTTCCATATTTGATGAATTTGTAGTTATTTTTCCACTTTTTTGTATTTTTTATTGTTATTGTTAATAATATATTCCAGGTTATCAAATGATTTGATTTCATTGAACTCATGTACTCCCAATTTTTTATCATGAAATATGATGAAAAGTTTTTATTTTTTAGCACGATTTGGTAATTTGACTTAATTTGAGGTTATCATTGTTAATTGTACTCACCTTTGCTACCAACCATCGATTGTCAGGAGCTTCGTTGAGAAATGTTTCCACATGTTTGGCCTCCAAAACTTTTGATTTAGTACTCTCGTACCCCTTGGATTTTTTCTTCAAAAATGCATTTAAAAGGTAGTAGCTTCCGATGTTAACCTTACTTTTATTTTCAATGACTGCTTTAAGCATCGAAAAGTGGCTCCATAGGGTTGATGGCTGATAATCTTCAGCAAGTTTTTTGAAGTATGCAAGTAAAACATTTTCCGTCAATAAATCTGTTTTTACGGATTTTTGCCATTCAAGAAATTTCTGATACGCTGCTTCATAGCGATCACGCGATTTATCGGGCAGCAATTCATTTGTGACATCTTTCGCGGCTTTTTCTATGTCCGAAGGCAAACCAAAAGAATCGTTGCACTGCACATTATTTGAGTCCATTTTTCACTTTATTTTCGAAGAAAATGCTGTTTTTTTTCAACCTTTTACTATCTTCACAGACGCGCTCCATTACAATCGAAGTAGATTGAAGTTTGCTTCAAGACAAGTCTCGCGATTATCGATACATTATGATGATCGAGAATCGATTTTATTAACTAACTGAATAACTTGTGATAAATAACTAAATACACTTATGTTAGTTAATAATTATCTTTCAAGTTATTAAAAAAATAAAGTTTTATATAATGCAATTGGTATTATTGTACGGCCCTCAGCGTGCAGACATCTTGGATTCCTCTCACCCTAGCTGAAATACCTAATGCGCTAGTGAACAAAGAAACAGCGCCATTTGCATTCATCTGTCACTTTCTTCCCTAGGGTAGAAAATTTACATTGATCTGTCACTTTCTTCCCTAGGGTTGAAAATTCGATTTTCGACCCGCTCCATAGGCATCGGAAGTCGAATTTTCGATTGAGGTATGATGAAAAGAGATTTTCATATATCTTTAATAATTTAAAAAGATAATTTCTTAAAAATAATATTTGAAATATTTTCAAATTAACATTAAGAAAGTTAATACGCTCCATTCCACCAGGATTGAATAATTTTAACTGTAAAAATTTATTATATATAGATACAAAGGTTCACCCTCGTATAAACCCTTACGTAAGGAGATAAACGTGCACAGTTGGGCAAGGGACATCTGTGCACGTGCACAGTTTGACAAGCGACATCTGTGCACGTGCACATTTGGGCAAGTGACATCTGTGCACGTGCACAGTTGGTCAAGTGACATCTGTGCACGTGCACAGTTGGTCAAGTGACACCTGTGCACGTGCACAGTTAGGAAAGTGACATCTGTGCACGTTAAAGTGCACAGGAGTCCATCTGTGCACGTCGTAATTTGGACGTGTACAGTTGTCCAAGTACCATCTGTGCACGTGCACAGTTGTCCGAGCGACAATTGTGCACGTCCAACTTTGCACGTGCACAGTTGGTACTTGGACAACTGTGCACGTGTACAGATGGCACGTGCACAGTTGTCCGTCTGGCCATCGACGTGCACAGTTGGGCACGTGCAAATTTGCTACGTGCAAAGTTTACCCCATCCCAAAAAGAACTATAAAACCTTACTAATTCTCTCTATTTATCGTATCTCATAAATTGTCCTAGTTTTAAGTGCTTTTTCGTACAAAAATTCATAATTGGTTCCGAATATCAAAAAACTGTACGTATCACTCCAAAGGTAAGATACATAAATCTATTAAAATTCGTTCAAATCGATATTTCCTAGCTTAATAATAATATTTTGCAGCCCAAAATTCGATTGCTAAATGATAAACTTTCCCAGACTATAGCCAGAAAGTTTTCAATTCTAAAGAACAAATGGGAGAAAGAATTCGGACATGCGCAAAAGTTTGAAAATCCCGCTAGCCTCACTTTCGACGAATTCATAGAATTCAAGGAATTCATAGATTTCCGTGAATTCGTAGTGAATTCGCTGAATTCGTGAAAATCGTTGAATTCTCTGAATTCCCTGAATGCCTTGCTTTCTCTAAATCCCTTAAATTCTCTGAATTCCTTGCATTCTTCAAATTCTAGGAATTCTCTGAATTCCTTTAACTCTCTGAATTACTCTAATTCTCAGAATTCCTTGAATTTTTTGAATAACTTGAATTCTCCGAATTCCTTGAATTCTCCGAATCCCTTGAATTCTCTGAATTCAAGAAATTTTCTGAATTCCTTGAACTCTCTGAATTACTGAAATTCTCCGAAGTCCCTGAATTCTTTGAATTCCATGAATTCTCAGAATTTTTCGAATTCTTTGAATTCTCTGAATTCCTTGAGTTTGTTGATTTTCTTGGATTCGCTGAATGCCTTCAATTCGCTTAATAGCTTGAATTCTCCGAATCCCTTGAATTCTCTAAATGCAAGAAATTCTCTGAATTCTTCGAACTCTCTGAATTACTTAAATCCTCTGAATTCCCTGAATTCTCTGCATTCCCTGGATTCGTTGTATTCTCTGAATTACTTGAGTTTGTTGAATTCCTCAAATTCACTGAATGCCTCCAATTTGCTGAATGCCTTGCTTTCTCTGAATCCCTTGAATTCTCTGAATTCCTCGAATTCTGTGAATTCTTCTAATTTTCTGAAGTCTGTGAATTCTCTGAATTCCTTGAAAGTGCACAGTTGGTAAAGGGTCATCTGTGCACGTGCATAGTTGGGCAAGTGATATCTTTGCACGTGCACAGTTGGGCAAGGAACACCTGTGCACGTGCACAGTTGTCCAAGTGACAACTGTGCACGTCTAAATTTCAACGTGCATAGTTGGGCAAGGCGAGAAGTGAACTCAACCAGAGATGAGGTGGACTCCGCTGACGTCACGTGAACTCACTACGGGTATAAGCTGAAAATGAGATCGTAGGATAGGTTCTGAAATCGTACTGTCTGATTTCCGAGTGAATAGCCCCTCGGTCATCTTGTTAGTTGACTTCACAGCCTAAAATTCTTAATATTAATTCTGAGTCACGCGTGGCAAATAATCGATATTTCGTTTAAACTACAAGAATTGCGTATAATATATAGACAAACGTTTATTTTTCAGCCTGCTGGCCTTAAAAAATTGACTTGCTTACACTTCCATTTTTACAGAATTTTCTTAAAACTAACCCTTAAAAACTAACATCCATCCATTCCTTATCTCTGAGCCGCACGCTCTTATCGCCTTGCCTTCCTCGCGTCGCCTCGCTCGCATGTCCATACTTTTTCGCATTGCCTCCCTTGCCAACCTCTGTTTTCGCTCTAATACCTACTACTTATCTACTATTTACAATATTTACATGTTACTTATATCTACTTTCTCTCCTATTTACAATCTTTCCGTCTCCATTCCTCTTCCTCCTTCCTTCTCTTCATCTCCATCTTACCCAACACTCCCTTCACCCATGCTACTGCCCTTTTTTCCCCCTTTTCATGCAACACTGCCTCCATGCTTATCTCACTTCTTTCCACCTCCCCGCACTCCACCAACCAGTGCTCCACTCTTGCATCCCCCTTTCCACACAGTCCACACATCCTCTTCTCCCGAGAGAGCCAGAACCTATTGAAACCCTCCATACACCCACACCTCATCCTCGCTATAAGTTCCTGACTTCCTTTCTCTCCTTTCATACACAAATATTGCGCTCTTGCCCTTGGCATAATCTACACATAGTTCCCGTTAAATCTTGACTCTCTTATTCTCTCTTCAGCTTCTGTCTTCTCTCTCTCCATGCTGTTTTGCTTAACCAAGTCATAAACCTTCCTTCCTTCCTCGTGCATCCTTCTCACTTCATCCATCTGCAGTCCATTCATTTTAAAATACCGTTCCCTCTCCGCCTCCATCTTCCCACCCCCTCCCCTGTTCTCCTTCTCCCACCAACATTCCCTAACCAGCCTACTTCCCCCCTCTTCCAAAAATTTCTCCTCATATTTACACGCCCGGCTCCCTGCTAGAATTCCTACACTCGTTCTTCCCGTCTCCCTCCTGACAATATAATTAGGCGTGTTCCTTGCCAACCCCAGGGTCCACTTTACATACCTCTCCTGCGTTCTATTTACCTCTTCACTTTCCTTCCACCCCCACACCTCTAACCCATACAATAGCACACTCATCACTAGTGAATCAAACAATTTCATTCTCCTTCCAAAATCATCTGCGAATAACTTCTTTCCCAACCCCCACACCTGCCTCATCACCACATTTACCATCCTCACTCTCTCTTTTATGTGACCATCCACTCCCCCATTCCTTGGAAACACGAAGCCCAGGTACACAAACTCTTTCACCTCCTGTACCTCCTTTCCCTTCCACTTCCACTCCCTTCCCTTATCCCTTCCCCCTCCTTTTCTGAACACCATAACCTTGGACTTTTCCGCATTCAGCTCTAACCCCTTTTCATCCAGGTATCTTCTTAACCTCTTCATCATCTCCTTTAAGGCCTCCTCGCTGGTTGCCAGCAACACTATGTCATCTGCATACGCTAGTGACCAAATTCTAACCCCTCCTATTCTGACTCCTTCTACCACCCTGGCCTCCAGCTTACTTTCCATATCCGCAATTAGATTCGCAAAAAACGTTAGGCTAAATGGACACCCTTGCCTTAGACCCCTATCCATCCAGAGTCCCTCTGAAATGCCCTCCCCTCCTCTTACCTTGTCTTTGGTCTCTTCATATATCTCCCTTACCCTTTCAATTAGGCCTCTCTCTACTCCCCTATCCTCCATTGTCTCCCACAACCTCCCCCTATCCACCGATGGAAACGCGCCTTTGAGGTCCACAAAAAACGCGTACACCCTCGTCCCCTTCTTCGCTAATTCTCTATCCACCACGTGCTGCAGCACGTAGATATTGTCGATAGTACTCCTACCCGCCCTAAATCCCGCCTGCGTCTCCGGCAATATTCCTTTCCCCTCGACATCCTTCCGCAGTCTCTCTGCCACCACCATTGCGTATACCTTATACGCCGTATTCATTAGCGTAATCCCTCTATAATTTTCCTGCCTATCTCTATCTCCTTTCTTATAGAGTGGCACTATTATCCCTTCTCTCCACCCTCCTGGGAATCCCTCGCCCCTCCATACTTTCTTCACTACCTCCTTCAGCCTCTCCCTAACCTCTTGTGTACTAAACAGCCATGCTTCGTTCTCTACCCCATCCAGCCCTGCTGCTTTTGAACTTTTCAACTTCCTTATCTGCTTCTCTATCTCCTCGTCATTCAAGTACTCCATCTCTGCCTCCCCCGTTCTTCTACTTCCCCCATCCGTCTTCCTTGAATCCGAGCCCTGGAATGATTCTTTGAAAACTCTCTCCACTCCTCACTCCCTATCTTCTCGCTAACCCCCACCCTACGCTTCCTAAACCTATTTATTCTCTTCCAGACGTCCCCCTCTGTCTTAAAATTTGCTAACTCCTCTTCCAGATCTTTCTCCTTTTCCTGTTCTTTCTTCTTACACACCAATCTAAACCCCTTCCTCATTTCTACGTACTCCTCCCTTCTCACATTACCCTCTTTCCACTTCTTGTACTTCCTCTTCACCATCCTCTTCATCTTTTTACATTCCCTATCCCACCACGGATTCACCATTCCTTTTTTCTTCTTTCTAAATACCTTCTTTTGCACACAACCTTTCACCTTCTCTTTCAGATTCTCCCATATCTCTTCCATCGACTCCCTTTCAAGGCGTACCTTTCCTAGCTGCTCCTGATACTTTTCTATCGCCTCCCTCGTCCAGGTCACCCTCTCCCCTATCGAGACTTCTTCCCTGCCTTGCCTTCCGCCACCCTCACCTCTTATCCACAGACTCAATGGCTGATGATCTGATTCCACCCTCCCCTCTACTGCGAATTTTTCCGTCTCCTCCCATCCTTGCATATTCATGACCACATAATCTATCACCGATACCCCCACCTTACTTACATATGTGTATTCTCCCTCTTCGTCCCCATTTGCCATACCATTCGCCACTGCCCACCCTCTATCCTCCATCCAGTCCCTTAGAATCTCCCCCTCCTTATTTATTATCATATCCTTCGGTTTCCTTTCGAAACTCTCCCCTTCCCTGTAAAGTCCCCCTTCGCTCCCCATTCTCGCATTAAAGTCCCCACCCAGTACCACCATACCCTCTTCCCTTTCGCCCAGCAGGTCTTCCACTCTTTCTTTAATTCTTTCCATCCCATCCTTGTTGTACACTGTCACAAACTTACGCTTTTTTCCCTCCTATTTTTATTTCCCTCATTTGCACTCCCTCCTCCTCTTCCTCTCCATGAACTTCTTCCTCTAATCCATCTCTAACCTCGGTTATAATTCCCTCACTGGCCTTTCCTTTCTTCTTCACTCTGACCGCCTCCTGAAGTCTCCACCTATACTCCCTTGCTTTGGCTCTATTCTATCCCATTCCTTTCTTTCTACCCACGTCTCTATCAGTCCAACAACATCAAATTCCTGGATATACCGCCAGAACTCCTCGTCCTTCTTCTTTACCCCTGCTACGTTCCAGTACAGCACCTTCACTACTCCTCTACCGTGTGTTACCCCCACCCCCCTACTTCCTACGAAACAAATCCCCCTGCACTTCCTTCAAAGCCCCTCTCTCTCCTCATCCCACACCCACATCTTCTCGTCTACTCTTATTTTCCGATATCCTACCTTCGCCGATCTCCCTTCTCTCTTCTCCCTCCTCGCCCTGTCATAAAGTATTCTCTGCACATCCCTTTCATTTCTCGTGAAATCGTGATCTATGAAAACTCCCTCATCCTGTATCCTACTCTTATTCCGCATTACCCCCAACTTTTCTTCCCAGATCTCCAACTCAACTACGGCCACTTCCTTCTCTTTCCTCCCCTCCAACTTAATTTTCCCTATCCTGCCTTTAACCCACCCTATGCTCTGTAGCAGCTCTTCCACGCCCTCCCTTTCTTCTCCACTCTTTAGCTTCAACCCTCTTATCGCAATATTATTTCTCCTGTCTGCCTTCTCTTTTCTCTCCATTCTCAACTCCATTGCCCTTATCCGTTCCCTATTCACCCTCTTCTCCTTTTCATTCCTACGCTCTCCTACTTTATCTTTTATCATATTCTCTACCCTCTCCCAAATACCTCTAATCTCATTTCCCCCACCTCCGTCACCTACTTCCATTTCCGTTCTGCCCTCCACCTTCTCAAGTCTCTTTTCCATCCTTTCCTGCCACAGCCTGATCTCCTCTTCCATCTGCTTTATTTTAACTTCCTTCTCTTTCCTTTCCCTCTCTAACCCCTCTACTCTCTCCCTCATCTCTTTCATCTCCTTTTCCCATTTCTCATCTCTAATTCTCATTTCTTCCCTCATACCTTCCACCTGCTCTTTAGTCCCCTTCACGTCCTTCCTTAGCCCCCTGATCTCGCCTACCAGCATCCCGATAGCCTCCTTCTCTGACAATCCCTCCATTTTTTGGGGGGTGACCGACGTGCTCTCACGCTTTTTTTGAAAGGACTCTCCAATTCGCTTTTGTCCGGACTCTCTCGGCTGTCTCTCTTCCTCTTCAAGAGATCCTCCCCGTCACTTGTGCTCGACTATCTCTCCCTTACCTTCTCGCTTCCTTCGTTCCGCCTTCCCCCTCTCCCAGACGCGCTACTCGACCCTGAGCTACGCGTTGTTGTCCGTCGTGGCACGTGGAAAATTTCCTCCCCGTCAACTTCACTAGCAGCACTGACAGCACTCTCAATGCTTACCTCCCGCTCTGCCGCCGGTAACTGGGACTTCTCCATGCAATACCCACCGCGGCCTACAGATGTCTCTGCAGATTCGCCGCCAAATTTCCCCTTTATTTCCCTTGTTTTCTTTTTCCTTTTCTATAACTCACGGCCCCTGCAGACACCCCTTTCTCTCCCTTAACATCCCCTAACTCTGCTATAACCACCCTTGAGCCCTCAAATGCCCAGGACTCCCGACCGCAAACGCTTCCGACTGCTTGCCAACCTAACCTCACTTTCTCTATCTACCTGAATCCCACCTCACTCCCTCGCCAAAAACCACTTTTTATCTCCCCAATCCACCGCACACAACTCCACTCACCTCCTCGGCTTCCATCCTCACACTCCACTCACACCTTCCACACAAATTCAGTAAAATCCTCTCACCACCTGTCACCAAACACGTTCTCACTTCCGCCACCAACATGCAAGTCCTCTACTAGGTTCTATACGTATATTTCAAACAGAATTTGAAAATTTTGGAAAATTCCTTTGAATTCGAAGAGGAAAAAAATCTCGTACTTCAAATTCAAGGAGCGAAAAAATTCGGAATCTATTAATCGCGTAGCAAAAAAATCTAGAACTTTGAATTCGTCTTTTCAGACTATATGGAGTTTGAAATTTATAAATCAAAAATGTTAAATTTCTGAAAAAAGATCTTTCTCCTTTCCTCCGGTGGGAATCGAACCTCACGTCTTTCCGATTGCCCGTCGGGTGCTTCAACCACTGAGCTACTACAGAGATCGAAGGCAGATACTTTTTTCAGATATACGCTTTTCATTTTTCCGATGATGATAATACAGATTCCTTCTAATTTAACTTGTGTTCAAAACATAACTCCTTGCTATGAAAAGCGTACATCTGAAAAAAGTATCTGCCTTCGATCTCTCTAGTAGCTTAGTGGTTAAAGCACCCGGTCGGCAATCAGAAGAAGTAAGGTTCGATTGCCACCGGAGCGAATGAGAAAGATCCTTTTTAAGAAATTAAAAATCTTTAATTGATAAATTCCGATACTTCAATTTCGTGGAGCAAAAAAATCGGTAATATATTATTCGAGTAACTCAATAATCTGGAACTCTTAGAGTTTAAATTCCATTTTAACTTCAATATAATAATTAACGATAGTTTTATCATTTGAATAGTATATAAAAAATTCTTACCTGTAATAATGTAAGCACTGGTGATGAAAAGTATTTGCATAGCACTTAAACTTCAGTAGACTGTGCAATTATTTTTTAATTTAAATACGTAAATACTTAATTTAGAGTTCTGAATCATCTTTACGTCATTCAAGGTTATTTTTACGCTTTTAGAACATTTTTGGTCACGAGGGGTAGATATGTATAGCATAAGGGTAGTTTTTTGGACACATATCATATGTAGTCGGAGAGCAAGAAAAGAGCAAAAAATTCCTGCCAACTGTGTTTTATTAATATAATTGTCTTTGATGCCTTTTATAATTATGGGTCAGTTCCACTACATAACTTTAAGTGGAGGAGTATTTTTTATGAGAAATTATAAAAGGGGTAAATTTTCAAGTGTTAAATAATTAATTTAGAGTTGTGAATCATCTTTATGTCATTCAAGGTTCTTTTTACACTTTTAGAACATTTTTGGTCACGAGGGGCAGGTGTGTATGACTTAGGGGTAGTTTTTGGGATACATATTATATGTTTTCGGACAGCGAAAAAAAGCAAAAGAATCTACCGTTATCGTTTATTACATTATAAGAATATTTAGTGAGTTTTCATAGGTAGCGGCGCTGAGTGGAAGTCGTGCTAGCGCCTCCGCCCTTATCTCATAAGTTTGAAGAGCACAAAAATGTTTTTTAGCATAAAATTTGCAAAAAAAAAAGCAAAAAAATGTGTCGTTTTCCATTTGTTATTTTGCCGTTGTGGCGGCGCTGAGTGGACGGACCTAGATCTTTGCTTATTTTGCATATGAACATAAAGAAATGAATCTGTTACATTTTTTTTATTGAATTTTCTAGAATATTTTTTATTTTACATGATTTAATTACTCTGAATTTTCTTGAAATTTTCAGCAACTTTTGTGCATTTTGTTAATTGGATTGACTTTTGCGGGGAAAATGTCTTCTAATGAATTGTTGTAGAAATATAGACATCACACGAAAGAAAAATGGAAAATAAAATGCAAAGGAAAAATTTCAACGCGAAAAAGGACCAAGGAAAAGAAAATTTTTCTTTTGGTTGGTAAAAACATAATAGTATGCCTACATCAAATCCCAAATTTGAAACTAAATGATATAAATACCTGGAAGTGTGTTTCAGATATGTGAATTCTCATTTTGCACTTCAACATCTTTATTTACAAGGTCTTGGAAGCTGGAATTACAACATTGTCATACAGATATGGGCACTATGCCATAATTTAGTGCCTATTTAGTGCTAATTTATGCTGCAGAAAAAAAATTTTGTGCCCGGTAATTTTGGTCAAAAACATGTAGTAGTGCCAGCTTCAGCTGAAGCCACAACTCCGGTATGAGAAAGTCGGAAAGTATTAGTGGTATCCAATTCTACTTTGCGCAGGAATTTAGTGCCTATTTAGTGCCAATCCATGC
>CAKNXH010062947.1:0-41076 GCA_932178445.1 Andricus quercusramuli | reverse complement strand
ATTATCTGAATTCCTTAAATTATTTGAATTCCTTGAATTATCTGAATTCTTCTGAAGTCCTTGAATTCCTTTGAATTCCCTGAAGGATCTGAAGTCCTTGAATGGTCTGAATATTCTAAATACCTTTGAATAATAAATTATTTGAATTCGTTCAATTCCCTTGAATTCTCTGACTGATCTGAATTCCTTAAATTCTTCCAATTTTCCTGAATTCCTCTAAATTCTTGGAATTTGTTGAGTTTGTCTGAATTCCTTGAATTTCTTGAATTCTCCTAAATTCCGCGAATTATCTGAATTCTTTGACTTACCTGAATGCTACTGAAGTCTTTGAATTCCTTTGAATTCTTTGAATTCCCTGAATGATCTGAAGTCCTTAATTTATCTGAATATTATTTAAATTCGTTCAATTCCTTTGAATTCCCTGAATGATCTGAATTCCTTAAATTCTTCTAATTTCCCTAAATTCCTCTAAATTCTTGTAATTTCTTGAGTTTTCCTGAATTCCTTGAATTTCTTGAATTCTTCTGAATATCTGGACTTATCTGAATTCCTTGAATTTTTCTGAAGTCCTTGAATTTCTTGAATTCCGTTGAATTTGCTGAATTCCTTAAATATTTATAATTTTGCTGAATTCCTCTGAATCCCTCTGAATTCTTGAATGATCTTAATTTCTTCTAATTTCCCTGAATTTTTCTGAATTCCTGGAATTTTTATAATTCTTTTAAATTCCTTAAATTTTTTGGTAAATTCTTCTGAATTCCTTGAATTTTCTAAATTCCTCTGAATTCCTCGAATTTATTGAACTTCTCTGTATTCCTCTAAATTCCTCGAATTTCTGGAATTTTTCTGAATTCCTTTAATTTTTCTGAATTTAGTTAACATCCCTGAATTTTCTGAACTCCTTGAATTATCTTAATTCCGTAAATTCACCTGAATTTATTGAATTTCTTGAATTCTTCTGATTTCCTTTAATTTTTCTGAATTTATTCAACATCCCTGAATTTTCTGAACTCCTTGAATTATCTCAGTTCCTTGAATTTATCTAAATTCTTTGAATTACTTGAATTCCTCTTCAGAGTTCCGCTAAATTTCCTGAATTCCTCGAGTTCTTCTACACTCCTTGAATTCTTCTAAACTTCTTGAATTCCTTGGATTCCTTCGAATTCTTTGAATTATCTGAATTCCTTAAATTCTTCTCATTTCCCTGAATTCCTCTGAATTTCTTGAATAATTCTGTATTCTTCTGAATTCTCTAAATTCTTCTGAATTTCTGGAATTTCTTCAATTCTTCTGAATTTCCTAATTCTTCTGAATTCCATCAATTTTTGCGAATTCCGTTCAATTTTCGGGAATTTCCGAATTGTCTGGATTCCTTGTATTCTAAGCTGAAATCCTGAAATTTCTCTGGATTCATACAATTTAAAAATAAAATAAAAGTTTCAATACAGTTATAAGGAATTTAAATAGATTCCAAGGGATTTAAAAAAAATTTGCTAAATTTCCTAGATTGTCTGAATTCCTTGAGTTTCTTGAATTATCTGAACTCCTTGAATTCTTCAGAAATCTTCTTAATTCCTCAAATTCTTCTTATTTCTCTGAATTCCTCTGGATTCCTTGATTCTTTTTAATTCTTCTGAATTCATTGAATTTCTTGAATTCCTCTGAAGTCCTTGAATTTCTTGAATTTCTCTGCAGTCCTTAAATTTGTTGAATTCCTCTGAATTCGTGGAATTTCTTTAATTCTTCTGAATTCCTTTAATTTTCCTGAATCCTGCTAAATTTTCTGAATGATCTGAATTCATATGATTTTAAAAGAAACTAACTATTTTATAAGATTATAAAGAATTCATCATAAATTCTTTGGAATTCTTCTGAATTCTGTTACATTGATAAAATATGCCGCAAGAGAAAATTGAAATCGGTCCTATTTTGTTACTATTTTTCAAAATCTAGGCCACTATTGACACTTTTGTTTTCTTAAATGAGTCCGAGGTCCGGAAAGAGCTAATTCTTTCTTTTTTTCGATTTTTCAGAATGGAAACCTTTCAAGAAGCGGGAATTCAAATGTTGCGCGAATTTCGAGCTCTGCTGCAACACTCGCCTCTTCCACTTCCGGGAACTCGACTTCTTCAGTTGCTGGCATTGAATATGTTCGCGATCGAAACGACGCAGCTCAAGGGTAAGTAAAAATCTTGAATTTATTGAAGAAGGGCTCATTTTTAGCAATTGTTATTTTCCACCATTCTCCTGGATCGGTTGATATTGACCTCTTGCGATAAAGGTATAATTCAGGAAGAAACGGATAGAGGCACGCCAGAGAGATGAACGGCTGAGATCGAATGTAAGCATATACTTAACTTAAGGAAACACGTAACGATTTCCTGGAAACAATTTGCACTTTGCACCAACCCCGGGTCGATACTTAGTCGATCAGAGCTAATTAAATTCTCGGATGAGAGAATCCTCGAGAACCCTTCTGGAACCAAGAATGTTTTAAGGATTTGGGCTGAAGAGTAGTTAGATAGGGATGCTTCTGGACCAATTTTTTCTTTATGAATAGTGAACATGCGGCTAAAAGGCAGAAGGCTGTTAGCTTGGTGTCGCTCCTTGTGATGACTCATGAATCAGAGTGTCTCAATCTTGATATTATGTTTTCGATAATTATGGTGTTTTATTATGAACATGATGTTTTACTAGAAACATGATGTTTTACTATAGACATGATGTTTTACTAGTAACATGATGCTTTACTACAAGCATGATCTATTATCACAAACATGATGTTTTATTACCATTTTTTAAAATACAAACATGATTTTTGACTGCAAATATTATTTTTACTACAAGTATGATGTTTGACTACAAAAATGTTGTCTTACTACAAACATGATCTTTTACTAATATATTTTCGTATCAGCTTTAGGATTTAACATGATCGCTATTCTAATATTCTTGACATCCAACCTAAACTTGAAACTTTCACTTTACCTTCAGTAACATTGCTAGCATGAAGGTTTACTATAAACATAATCTTTTACTGTAAACATCATATTTTTCTACAAACATGATGTTGTACTACAAACATGATCTTTGATTACAAACATGATGTTTCACTACAAACATTATGTTCTACTACGAACATGATGTTTTATTACAAACTTGATTTTTCACTACAAACGTCATTGTTCAGTATAAACATCATATTGTACTAAAACATGATCTTTTTCTTCCAACATGTTTTTTACTACAAACGTGATCTTTCATCCCAAACATTATGTTTTATTACAAACATAATATTTTATTACAAATATGATGTTTTACTACGAACATTTTCTTTTACTACAAACATGATGTTTTACTACAATCACGATCTTTCATCACAATTATTATGTTTTATTACAAACTTACTGTTTTATTACATATATGATGTTTCACTACAAACATGATCTTTTATCACGAACATGATGTTTTACTACAAACTTGATGTTTTACTACGAACATGATCTTTTACGACAAACATGATGTTTTATTACAAACTTGATTTTTTACCACTTTTTTTTTATCATTGTTGATTTTTGATGGATTTTTATTATTGATTTATTTATTTATTTTTATCATTGATTTTTTATCATTGTTTAGTAGGTATAAACATCATATTTTATTAAAACATGATCTTTTTCTACCGACAATAGTTTTTTTACTACAAACGTGATCTTTTACTACAATCATGATCATTCATCACAAACATTATGTTCTATTGCAAACATGATGTTTTATTGCAAACATGAGTTTTTACTATGAAAATTATGTTTTACTGCAAACCTGATAGTTTGATCGTTTGCTAAAAACATGTTCTTTTACTGCAAACATGATGTTTTACTACAAACATGACGTTTTACTACGAACTTGATTTTTTACTACAAACGTCACTATTTAGTATCAACATCATATTTCACTAATACTCTTTTTACTCTTAGATCTTTTTCTACCAACATGTTTTTTTTAGTACAAAAGTGATCGTTTAATACGAAGATGATGTTTTACTACAAGCATGACCTTTCATCACAAACATGATGTTTTATAACATTTTTTAATTCAAAAATGATGTTTGACTACAAAAATGACCTTTTACTAATATATTTTCGTATTAGCTTCAGGATTGAACATGATTGCTATTCTAATATTCTTGATATCTAAAATAAACTTGAACCTTCAAGTTAACCTTCTACAACATTATACTAACATGATTTTTTACTACATACATAATCTTTTACTACAAACATAAGCCTTTTCTGCAAACTTGATCTTTTTCTACAAATTTGATTATTTACTACAAACATGATTTTTCATCACAAACTTTATGTTTCATTATAAATATGATGTTTTATTACAACCATGATATTTTATTACAAACATGATGTTTTACTACAAACATGATATTTTGTTAAAAACATATTCTTTTACTGCAAACATAACGCTTCACTGCAATCATGATCTTTCATCACAAACATTATGTTTGATTACAAACATTATGTTTTATCACAAACATTATGTTTTATTACGAACATGATTTTTGATCGCAAACATGATCATATTTTACTGAAACATGATCTTTTTCAACCAACCTTTTTTTTCTACTATAAACGTGATCTTTTACTACAATCAGGATTTTTCATTACAAACATCATGTTTTATTACAAACATGAAGTTTTATTACAAACATTATGCTTGACTAAAAACATGATCTTTTTCTAAAAACATGTTATTTTACTAAAAACATGATCTTTTACTACAAACATGATTTTTTATCACAAACTTTATGTTTCACTATAAACATGATCTTTTATTACGAACATTATGTTTTATTACTAACATACTGTTTAATTACAAACATGATGTTTTACTACAAACATGAACTTTTATCAAAAACATAATGTTTTATTACAAACATGATGTTTTATTACAAACATAATGTTTTACTACAAAAATGATCTTTTATCACAAACATGATGTTTTATTACAAACTTTATTCCTTACTACAAACGTCATTGTTTAGTATAAACATAATATTTTACTAAAACATGATCTTTTTCTACCAACATGTTTTTCTACTACCAGCGTTATGTTTTACTACACACATGACTTTGTACAAAGTAAAGTTGACGGTTCAAGTTTCCTTGAGATATTGATAATACTAGATGAATCATGGCTGTACATCATGTCTGGAGTAAAATATCATTTATGTAGTACAAGATCATATTTGCAGTAAAAAACTATAGTAAAAAATGGTGTTTGTATTAAAAAATCGTGCTTGTAGTAAAAGATCATGTTTGCAGTTAAAGATCATGTTTCTGGTCAAACATCATCTCTCAGTACAACATCATATTTGTCGTGAAACATCATGTTTCCAGTATAACATCATGTTCGAAGTAAAACATCATGTTTCCAGTACAACATCATGTTCAAAGTAAAACATCATGTTTCTAGTAAAACATGTTTCTAGTACAACATAATGTTTGTAGTAAAACATCATTTTTGTATTATAGTAAAACATCATGTTTGTAATGTTGTTGAGCTGAAAGTTAAAGGTTCACGTTTACTTGAGATATCGATAATGTCAGAAGAGTATTTATATTATACCCCGAAGCTAAAACTAAAACATATCAGAAAAAGATAATGTTTGTAGTAAAACATCATATATGTAGTAAAATATCATGTTTGTAGCAGAAGATCGTGTTTGCAGTAAAAGAGCATCATAAAAGATGTTTGTGATTAAACATTATATTTATAGCAAAAAATCATGTTGGTAGGAAAAATGATCAGTTAAAAGGTCAAGTTTATTGGAAATATCGCGAATATCAGAAAAACAATCGTGTTAAATCCTGACATTATAACTCAAATATATTACTAAAAGATCATGTTTGTAGGAAAACACACGGAGAAAAAGGTCTAGTTGGGCCTACTAGATGAATCTAGTTACGCGCGTCTAGTAAATTTAAGGCAGAAGTTCCGTTACTCTTACTCGATGTCTTGTAAGTAGTCTAGTAGATTTAACCGATACGTCGTGTTATGGCAAATAGTGTCCATAACTAGACATCTAGTAGCGTGTTACCCCCCACTACTCTTTTACTCCCTTCGTCGCTCCCTCCCACACCCTTTACCAGCACTTTCTCTCCCTCAAGCCAGCTTCCTAATTTTCGGAGTCGTCACCTCCAGTTTCCTCCAGCCCCTTGTATTTCTGTGTCCCGTGCGTTATTCTGACCATTTTCAGAACGGCAGGAAGCGAGAAGCGATGTGTTTTTATTTTTGTTTCTATTCGCGTGTATTAAAATAAGTGATTTCCGTGATGATACAGTGGATAATCTTTAGGCCTTGTGGAACCTTATCTCTTACAAGGCTATATTTCCAGAAAGGTAAACTATCTTTTTCTTCAGTGTAGCCGCCATGTTGTTCTGAACATAATGCTTCAGGCCGTGCGATTTCTTCTAATAATATAAAATCATGCCTTTGGACAGTGTTTAATAAACGAACTTCATTTTTATTGTGCTGTTTACATTTTGAAACCTGTCTTAAAGATCCTCAAAACATACTTATTTTCCTACAAAAACTATTTCCCAACAGTATACATCTGGTAAATTTTACCAGAAAACTAGTAAGACTACCTAAACACGGAAATGTGAGCCTAACTCAACGTTTGCTTACTTTTACTAGACAGCTAGTTAGCACTACTAGCCATGGAAATTTTCGCCGTACTAGATGTCTGGTAACGTTTACCAGACGTCTTGTAATTCTAACTAGACAGAGTTTAACTAGACTGTCTGGTGTGTTTAACTAGACAGCGTGTTGGTTCATATTTTACTAGACTGTCTAGTATGGCTAACCAGAATCCTTGTTACCCTAACTAGACATTTTTCTCCGTGCATGTTTGTAGTAAAAGATCATGTTTGTGATAAAACACCATGTTTTTAATAATCATGTTTTGAATAAAACTACAAACATGATGTTTTACTACAAGCATCATCTTTGTAGTAAAACATTTTTGTAGTGAAAAATCATGTTTGTAATAAAACATAGTAAAATATCATTTTATAATCAAACATTATATTTGTATCGTTATTGAAGGTAAAGTTAAAGGTTCAAGTTTACTTGAGATATTGAGAAGATCAGAAGATCAATCATGTTATATCGTAAAGCTAATACTGAAAGATGATGTTTCACTACAAACATGATGTTTCATCACAAACTTGTTTTTTTAATAATGTTTTTTAGTATTAGCTTCAGAATACATGATTGCTCTTTTAATATTCTCGATATCTGAAGTAAACTTAAACCTTTAACATAACCTGTATAACATTACAGAATGATGTTTTATTGATAACATGATGCTTTATTAAAAACATCATCTTTTACTACAAACATTACGTTTTACGAAAAACACGATATTTTACTTCAAACATGATGTTTTATCATAAATATGATGTTTTGTTAAAAACATGATCTTTTATTACTTACAACGTATTTCAATTTAAAAAATAAACATTCAGTTATTATTCAATTCAATTTTTTAAATCAATTCAATTTTATGTTGCCATGCAGACGTAAAACTTCACATCTTTTTAGCATTCTTATTTTGCATAAATATCGAAAGGCTGAAGGGAAAATATAATATTCTGTACAGGGGAGTGGAGGGGGATCAGGGAACGGAATATGGGTGGTAGTAGGGAGAGGAGGGGAAGTAGGGAATGTGTGAAGAGGGGAGGAAAACTATGAGAGGGGAAGAGAAAGTAGGGTGGTGATAGGAAGTAGGAAAGAGTTAGGAAATATATGGGAGAGTTAGGAGAGGGGATATGAGGGGTATTACGATAAGGGAAGGAAGGTAGGTGTCGTCAAGTAGGGGTGAGTGGGGGCGGTGAAATAAGGAGTGGAATTAGGGAATGGTGGGGAGTAGATGATGAGTGGGGTGGGTTGAGAAATAAGAGGGGGAAGTAGGGAGGTGAAAGAAAATAGAGGAGGGGAGTACAGGTGATCTAGAGGTGGGATAGGAGAGGGGTTATGAGGGGAAGTAGGAGAAGGGAGGGGAATAGGTGCCGTGAAGTAGGGAAAAGTGAGTGAAGGTCAAGTAGTGAGTGGTAGTAGGGTGGGGAGGGAATGAGTGAGGAGGGGATGATTATAAGGGGGGAAGTAAGGAATAGGAGGTCAGGAGATATAGGGGTGAAATAGGAGAGGGTTATGAGGGAAAGTAGGAGAAGGGAGGGGAATTAGGCGCCGTGAATTAGCGGAGAGTGAGGAGATGTGAAGTAGGGAGTAGTAGTAGGGTGGGTAGGGGAAGTAGGAAATGAGTGAGGAGATGAGTACTATGAGTGAGGAGTGGATGAGGACTATGAGAGAGGAGGGGATGAGGACTATGAGAGAGGAAGTAGGGCTGGGATGAGATGTAGGGGATGTAAGTTAGGAGATACAAGTGCGGCATAGGAGAGAAGACATAAGGGAAAGTAGGAGAAGGGGTGTCAATTGGGTGCCGTGAAGTAAGGAAGAGTGAGGAAAGGTTAGGTAGGGAGTGGTAGTAGGGTGGGGAGGGGCAGTAATTAATGAGTGAGAAGGGTATAAGGACTATAAGAAGGGGGTACGGATGTGATAGGACGTAGAGGAGAGGAGATCATGAGATGTAGAGGTGTGATAAGAGGAGGTATGAGAGAAAATAAGAGAAAGATGAATCAGGTGTCGTGAAGTAGGGGAGAGTAAGAGAAGGTGAAATAAAGAGTGGTAGTAGGTCGGGAAGGCGAATTAGGGAATTAGTGAGGAGATGAGAACTATGAGAGGGTAAGTAGGGAAGTGATAGGCAGTAGGGGAGAGGAGGTTGGGAGATATAGGAATGGGATAGGAGAGGAGACATAAGGGAAAGTAGGAGAAGGGTTGGGAAGATGGTGCCGTGAAGTAGGGGAGGATAATGGGTGGTTCAATAGGGAGTGGTAGTAGGGGGAGGGGTATATGATGAGTGGGGAGGGTGGGAGAAATAGGATGAGGAAGTAGGGATGTGCTAATAAAGTAGGGAAGGTTTCGGAGGAGAAATAGGAGAGGGGAGGATAACTAGCAGTTTTTTTTTTACTGGGAATCTCATAAACTTCAGTTTGGAGCCCCATTGGCGTGAGGCAAGGGGAGTTTCTAACTGCTGTGAAGCTTCTGCGCGACGCATTGTAGTAGAAAGGACGCGCCCTAGAGGTTGGAGACGCAAATCCGTAAATTATGTATTTCGAATCACTTAGCCGTCCACGAGGTGCATATCAAGCGTCGGTGATGGGCGATGGAGCGAACCAACCTCAGGCACCGGGGAGTCATAACGCCGAGGCTAATGTCCCTAATGTCTATAATCTCGGATCATCTGCATCTCGAGTTGCCTTCCACGCTCCGCACCGTGAAGTACGTGTGCACGTATTTCTCTACTCACAACGTGACGCACACTCTAGGTACCCGGGTACTCGTGCAACAAAAAAAAATTGAGTGTTCTTCACGGCAGATTACTCTGGATAAGACAATTTTTGTCTCCAATAGAATAGGTCAAAAGTCAGGGTGTCTATCTGACCGGGAAAACTGGGAATTTGGTATATTATGCACCAAGGGGGAAAAGTGGTACTTTTTCGATGAGTGTAATGTTTTTACAATAGGAGATCACGAATTCTAATTTTTTTAGTTTCGTTTCATAATTTTTTCAATGAAAACTTGATTAGATGTTTATTTAGCAACCGTTAATTATTAATTATGTTATTGTTTAAAAGAGAAAATATTCTTCATTATAAAAACGATTTTGAACATATAAAAATTGTTTGTTTTTTTTAAATTTATTTTCAAACAAATTTTTAATGTTTGCCGGACTTTTTTATCGCCATGAATAGGTTTTCAACGATCGAACAATATGATCAGAGTTGGAATTTTTCTGACTATTAATTTTCAAAGTAATACTTGCTAATGGTGTCTTATTAAAAAAAAAAGTCAACTTTTATTGCAATTTTTTTTAAAGATTGAAATATTTATTTATTAAATCAAATTTTCAATTTTTTTACTGTCAACTATTGAACTTTGAACTGTTGCAAATTAAATTATCAATTATCTTCAATTTTCAACAGCTGAAAATTCAATTTTGATTTTTCTTCCATTTTCAACAGTTGAAAATTACGTGGTTGGAAATTTAAAATTCAATTATTAAAAAATGAAAAAAAGTGAAAAATTGACTTTTTATCCGTTAAAAATTTAAGAAAATTAATTTTTCAACTGTAGAATATTGATAATTGAATTTTGAACAGTAAAAAATGCAATCTATTGACAATTTAAGAAAGTTTAATTTTCAACTGTTGAAACATGAAGAAAATTGATAATTAAATTTCCAACAGTTGAAAACTCAATTGCTCGAAATTGTAGAAAATTGAAAATTGATAATTGATAATTGAATATTCAAAAGGAAGCTCAATTGTTGGAAATTAAAGAAAATGGAAAATTGAATTTTAAAGTTTCCAAATGTCATTTGCATATGACTACACGTTTTCGAAAAAAATCAAATTTTATCGAAGTTTTTATAATAGATAAATGTTTATTAAATTCAATTTTAAATTTTAATTTTCATCCGTTTGAATTTAAAAAAAATGAATTTTTATTTGCTAAAAATAGGAGAAAATTGAATTTTTAACTGTTGAAAATTAAAGAAAATTGTATTTTCAACTGTTAAAAGTTGAAGAAAATTGATAACTCAATTTTCAACAGATGACTCAATTGTTGAAAATTCCAGAAAAATGAATTTTCGACTGTTAAAAATGAAAGAAAATCAAATTTTCGACTGTTAAATATGAAATAATATCTAATTTTAGTCTGTTGAAAATTGATAAGTTAACAATTTTATTGTTGAAAATGGAAGAAAATTGAATTTTCAACTGTTGAAAATTTGAGAAAATTGATAAGTGACTTTTCAACAGATGAAATGTCAGATGTTGAAAATTGAAGAAAATTGAATTTTCAACTGTTAAAAATTTGAGGAAATTGAATTTTATACTGTTGGAGATTGAAGAAAGTTGATAATTGAATTTTCAACTGTCACAAATTAAAGAAAAGTTAAAGAATTAAAGAAACTTGGAAATGCATTAAATTTGAAAATTGAATAAAATTGAAATTGAAATGAAATTGTAAATTGAAGAAATTTGAAAATGAAATAAAATTGAACATTGTGTTTCCAAAAGTTTAATTTACATTTGATTTTTCTTCAGTTTTCAATTGTTGAATTTAACATGATCATCTTATTGTAACTAAATTTAATTTTTTTTTTAATGTCTTGAATTGCAGAAATCATTGAAAAATCATTTAGCATTACTTAAAGATACAACATTTCTCATAAAAACTTTTGTTTCTTCTTTTCTTTATTTAAAAATTAGTGTTCAATCTTTCCTCTATTTTTCTCCTTTTTCGTAAAAAAATTATCATATTTCCCTGTTTTAGAGCTTTGTAGCCCCGGGCAAAAACCCTCGTAGTTTCGGTCGGGCGTTCGTCCGTTCCACTTTTTTCCAATGTGGGGAAGTGAGGGGAAATAATAGGAGAAGAAGTGAGAGGGAATGAGGGGAGGAAAAGTATGGGAAGTGAGGGGAAGTTGAAAAAATGAGGGTTGGGGAAGTTAGGGTAAATAAGGTGTGGGGAGGTAGAAGAATAGAGTTTTGGGGAAATAAAGGGAAGAGGAAGTAGGGAAATTAGGCTAGGGTAAGTAGGGGAAAGAAGGGTGCCAGAGTGGTGAAAGTGAGGCGAAAGGGGAGGATAAGTAGGGGAAGGGAGTTGTGGGGCAATGAGGGGAGTGGAATTCGGGGTAGGGAGGGGTAGGGGAAATAAGAGCAAATGAAGGGTGAGGAGATAGGGGAAATGGGGGTAGGGGTTGGGAAATTCAGAGGAAATGAGGGGGAAGAAGTGGGGGAAGTGAGGGGAAGTAATAGAAATGAGGGTATGGGGTGTAGTGGGAGTGAAGGGAAATAGAAGAAATAAGGGTATGGGTAGTAAGGGAAGTGAGACAGAATGATGGGAGGCGAAGTGATGAGAAATGGAAAATCGAGGGTGGGAGTAGGGGAAGTAAGGAAAAATAAGGGGAGGTAAATTAGGGGAAATGGCGGAGGGTAAGTAGGAGATGAGAGTGGAGGGGAATCGAGGGACGAGGAAGTAAGGGAAGTGATGAGACATGGTGGGAAATGATGATGAGTAGGGAAGGGAAAGTGAGTATCAGGGAAGGGAAGTAATGCAAGGGGAGTACAAGAGATAGAAAAGAGAGAAGAGATAGAGATAGAAAAGGGAGAAGAAACAGAGGAAAGAGAGGTAGAAGAGATGGAAGAGATAGAGGAAAGAGAGATCGAAGAGACAGAAGCGATAGAGACAAAAAGGAGAGAAGAAATAGAGGAAAGAGAGATAGAAGAGATAGAGGAAAGAGAAATAGAAGATATAGATGAGGGGCAAAAGCGGAGTAGAAAAATCTTCGGAGCAACAACGAGTTAAGAACGATGCGGGCAAAAGCGAGTTAAAAACAATTAAGTATAACGAAGATTGTTTCGTATATTATCATGTAACGATGTAATAGTACGGTAGATTATATTATAAACTATCATTGTATTACACTTTAATGTTATAATATACGATACAATCCTCGTTATGCTTGTTTCTTTTTAACTGGGTTTTGCCCGCATTGTTCTTAACTCGGTTTTTCTCCGACGACTTTTCTACTCCGCTCTTGCTATCAGCCCCTCTGATGATCGAGAGATAGAAGAGATAGAAGATATAGAGATGTAGAAAAGAGAGATGAAATAGAGGAAAGAGAGGCAGAAAAGAGAGAAAAAATAGATGAAAGAGAGATAGAAGAGATCGAAGAGATAGAGGAAAGACAGGTAGAAGAGATATAAGAGCTGGAAGAGATAGAGAGATAGAAAGAAGAGAAGAAATAGAGGAAAGAGAGATAGAAGGGATAGAGAGACAGAAAAGAGAAGAAATAGATAAAAGAGATATAGAAGAGATAGAAGAGATAGAGGAAAGAGACGTAGAAGAGATAGAAGAGCTGGAAGAGATAGAGAGATAGAAAGAAGAAAAAAATAGAGGAAAGAGAGATAGAAGGGATAGAGAGACAGGAAAGGGAAGAAATAGATAAAAGATATATAGAAGAGATAGAGGAAAGAGAGTTAGAAGAGATAGAAGAGGAAAGGAAAGAAAGATAGAAGAGCTGGGGGAGATAGAAAAGAGTGAAGAAATAGAGATAAGAGAGATAGAAGAGATAGAGGAAAGAGAGGTAAAAGAGTTAGAGAAGATAGAAGAGATAGAGAAAAAAGAGATAGAAGAGGTAGAAGAGATAGAGAGATAGAAAAGAGAGAAGAAAATAGGGGAAAGAGAGATAGAAGAGATAGAGGAAATAGTGATAGAAGGGATAGAGACACAGAAAAGAGAGATGAAATAGAGGAAAGAGAGATAGAAAAGATAGAGGGACAGAAAAGAGAGAAGAAATAGACGAAAGAGAGATAAAAGAGATAGAAGAGATAGAGGAAAGAGAGGTAGAGGAAAGAGATGTGTAAAGGATAGAAGTGATAGAGGAAAGAGAGGTAAAAGAGGTAGAGAAGATAGAAGAGATAGAGGAAAGAGAGATAGAAGAGATAGAGAGATAGGAAAGAGAGGTAGAAGAGATAGAAAAGATAGAAGAGATAGAGGAGATAGAGGAGATAGAGGAAAGAGAGACAGAAAAGATAGATAAAAGAGAGATAGAAGAGATAGATAAAAGAGAGATAGACGAGATAGAAAGACGCAAAAGATAGAAGAAATAGATGAAAGAGATATAGAAGAGATAGAGGAAAGAGAGGTAGAAGTGATAGAAGAGATAAAGGAAAGAGAGATAGAAGAGCTGGGAGAGATAGAAAAGATTGAAGAAGTAGAGGAAAGAGAGATAGAAGAGATAGAAGAGATAGAAGAGGCAGATGAGATAGAGGGATAGAAAAAATAGAAGAAATAGACGAAAGAGAGATAGAAGAGATAGAGAAAATAGTGATAGACGGGTTAGAGAGACAGAAAAGAGAGATGAAATAGAGGAAAGAGAGATAGAGAGACAGAAAAGAGAGAAGAAATAGACGAGAGATAGAAGAGATAGAGGAAAGAGAGGTAGAAGAGATAGAGCAAAGAGAGGTAAAATAGGTAGAGAAGATAGAAGAGATAGAGGAAAGAGTGGTAGAAGAGATAGAGGAGATAGCGGAAAGAGTGGTAGAAGAGATAGAGGAGATAGCGGAAAGAGAGGAAAGAGAGATAGAAAAGATAGAGGAAAGAGACATAGAAGAGATAGAAAGACAGAAAAGAGGGAAGAAATAGATGAAAGAGGTATAGAAGAGATAGAGGAAAGAGAGGTAGAAGAGATAAAGGAAAGAAAGATAGAAGAGCTGGGAGAGATAGAAAAGAGTGAAGAAATAGAGGAAAGAGATATGGGAGAGATAGAAGAGGTAGAAGAGATAGAGGGAAGAGAGGTAAAAGAGGTAGAGAAAATAGAAGAGATAGAGGAAAGAGAGGTAGAAGAGATAGAGATATAGAAAAGATAGAGGAAAGAGATATAGAAGAGATGGAGAGACAGAAAAGAGAGAAGAAATAGAGGAAAAAGAGATAGAAGAGATAGAGGAAGGAGAGATAGAAGAGATAGATGATATAGTGATAAAAGGGATAGAGAGACAGAAAAGACAGTTGAAATAGAGGAAAGACAGATAGAAGAGATAGCGAAAAGAGAGGTAAAAGAGGTAGAAATAGAAAAGAGGGAAGAAATAGTGGCAAGAGAGATAGAAGAGATAGAGGAAAGAGAGGTGGAAGAGATAGAAGAGATAGAGGAAAGAGAAATAAAAGAGGTAGAGAAGATATAAGAAATAGAGGAAAGAGAGATAGAAAAGGGAGAAGAAATAAGAGGAGAGAGATAGAAGAAATAGAAGAGACAGAGAGAATAAGAGAGAGAGAAGAGATCTAGATTATTCTATAAATAGGGTAGAATTTATAAATAGGTAAAATCTGTTGACTCTGATTGCAAATGCGGCAAGCCTGGTACTAGTTTCAGAAACACGCGAACACGCCACCTCGGGCAAAATGTTATTAAATTATTTCAGTATTTTATCATCACTGGCCAAGCTTGCAGGTAATTATTGCACTTGATATAACCGCGTGTAGGCTACTCGAACACGAAGGGGAATCACGAATGGAATGGAAAATGTAAAAGAGGTACAGAGAGAAGGTGCAATTTAGATCCCAGAATTTGCTTTTGCATTTCCACTTCTTATGGGTGGCCAGTGGCCACTCAAGACTAGGGAAAAAATCCCCTATAATTTCCTGGGCTTTAAAAATTCCCGCTCATTTTCTGCTTTTCCGGGTCCAGTCCAGATGGCGCCACGTTCGAATGCATTTTAAATTCGATTATAACCAGTTCGCGATTTTGAAAAAAATCTTGCTATTAAATCTTATTTGATGGAAAATTCAACAATTTTTTTAAAAAGTCATCTTTCTTGGTGGAATTCAATTGTTTGTTATTTAAAATTAAATTTTTTTTTTTTGAAATATCTACTATTACATTATGGTTTGTTAGTTATTCTAGCTAAAGATTCATCATTTAAGTTGAAAATTCATTTCCTTGGTTGAAAATTTAAATATTTTGATAAAAATTCCTTTTTTTCTTTTGTTTGAAAGTTTATTTCCTTAACTGAAAATTGAACTATTTCAGTTGAAGATTCATGATGTAAGTTAAAAATTCATTTTTTGGTTGGAAAAATAACTTTTTTATTACAATTTCATATTTTTGGATTGAAAATTCAACTTCTAGGTGAACTACTTTGTTATAAGCTTTTTTTGTTTGTTGAAGATTCATTATTCTAGTTGAAAATCCATCTCTTTGATGGGATATAAATTTATTTTATTGGAAATTCGTCTTTTTGGTGGAAAATTAATATTTTCAGGTTGTAAATTCAACTGTTTTGTAGAACATTCGTATTTTTTGGTTGCATTCAACCTTTTTTTATTCAAAATTAAAATATTTTTCCATTGAAAATCGAACTATTTTGTTAAAAAATAAACTTTTCTGACGAAAATTCAACTATTTTGTTGGAAATTTAATTATTTCGTTAAAAACTTTTTTCTAAATTTTGTTGAAAATTCCTTTTTTTTCAGTAGAAAATTGAGCTTTTTGGTTGAAAATTTGTGTTTTTGGTTCAAGATTCAACTATTTGGTTGAAAATTCAACTATTCGATTGGAAATTCAACTATTTTGCTGAAAATTTCATTTTTAGGATAAAAATTTAAATTATGTTTTGTTTTTGTTTAAATTTGGTTTAAAATAATTTTCTTTTTCGGTAAAAAATTAAGCTTTTTGATTGAAAATTGAACTATTTGTTAGAAATTCGTTTTTTTTTTAAATTAAAAATAATTAATTTCTTCAACCGAAAATTTACGTGTTCCACTTTTTATTGAAAATGGATCTTTTCAGTTGAAATTCGACTATTTATTGAAAATTCGCTTTTTATTGAAAATAATTAATTTTTTTAACTGAAAATTTCACTATTCTACTTTTGTTTGTAAATTTATTTATTTTTCAGCGAAAATTCAACTGTTTGTTGAAAATTCGTTTTTTTTTCTTTAATTAAAAACAATTAATGTTTTTCACTGAAAATTAAACTATTCCATTTTGGATTGTAAATTTATCTTTTTTTAGTTGAAAATTCAACTATTTGGTTGCAAATTTAACTCCTGTTTTGCTTTATTCAAATTTTGTAAAAAAATCTTTTTCGGTATAAAATTAAGCTTCTTGGTTGAAATTTCATTTTTTTTTCTTTCGAAATTCAACTGTTTGGTTGAAAATTTCGTTATTTTGTTGAAAATTTAATTATTTGGTTGAAAATTTGACTTTTGTATCAATTTTTTTGAAAATTCCTTTTTTTCGGTAGTTTTCGTCTTTTTTCTTGTGAAAATTAACTATTCTTTTGACAATGCAATTATTTGGTTGAAAATTCAAATTTTATTTTATTTTTGTTTAAATCTTGTTCAAAATTCTTCCTTTTTCGGTAGAAAATTATGTTTCTTGGTTGAAAATTCAACTATTTGGTTAAGATTTAAGTTTTATGTTGGGAATTTAACTATTTTGTTGAAAATTTCATTATTTGGTTGAAGATTTAACTTTTATTTTGTTTAAATTTGGTTCAAAATTAGTTTTTTTGGGTAAAAAATTAAGCCTTTCGGTCGAAAATTTATGTTTTTGGTTTATTATTCAACTATTTGTTAAAAATTCGGGGGTTTTCATTGAACATAAATTATGGTAAAAAAAATTCATCTTTTGGTTGAAATAATAAAATGAAATAACGAAATTATTTATCCAATTTTAAATAGTTTTATTCCATTAAAGAAGGTTCTGTGTCAAAATTACATACTTACAATTATTGTATTTGAGTAATAATTGTCAGGGAAAATGAAAATTTAGTCAGGGAAAAATCAGGGGAAAGTCAGGAAATTTTTTAGAAAAAAGGTTCGGTAATGGAGTCTAGAATTTACTTCACCTAATTGCCAATCTGATGTTATTTTTAGTAATAAACGGTGTATAAACATAACAAGTAAATGTTCAACCGATGTTTTTTCTGAATGTCATAAACGACACGCAGATATGGGAAGAAATAGAGAAAGGAAAGGAAGTGAATAGGAGAAAAACGAGTCTAAGATAAAGTATTTATAGCAAACAGGTTGTATATCTTGTAAATCCACATTGGCTATTTAAGTATCTCCATTTAGATTTTTTTTTTTAATTAACTGCTACTTTCTTTAAATTCGATCGCTATCGATCCTTTTCTTTCAGGACTATAAAACAAATCCTGGAAATAATAATATTTCTAGTGAAATTGAAAGAGCACTCAAAATTGAATATAATTACTTGAGGAAAAATGTTTGAAATAAGTTTGAATTTTTTTTTAAATTATACTTTTTGAATTTTTGGCGGGAAGCTGAGGCATTCTTATTGGGCCAGCGCAGCGTCGGAAGGGTGTTTAACGCAGTGCTCCCGATTCGGCTTCTTAACAGCACTGCGCATGTGTTGCACCGATAGTCTCATTGGCTGTAAATGGCGCGTTTTTTTAAAAACTATTACATGTGTAAATCAATTTTTTTTAATAAATCATCATTGTGAAAATTATAACAATTAATCGGCCGATCACAAAATAGTCTTTTAGAGTGCAGTGCGGTTGGGAGCCAAATTACTGCTTACTACATTTGTAAATTTATCTTTTTGGTTGAAAATTCAAATATTTGTTGAAAATTCTTTTTTTTTATTGAAATTTAATTTTCAACTGAAAATAAATTTATTCTATTTTTATTTGTAAATTTATCTTTTTTGGTTCTTGGTTTTTTCCGTTGTAAGTTAATTTTTTTAACTTAAAATTTAACTATTCCATTTTTTGTTGTAAATGTATCTTTTTCAGTTGCAAAATCAATAATTTGTTCTAAAATTACTTGAGGAAAACTGTTTTAAATAAGTTTGAATATTGTTTTTTAAAGTTTGAAAAGTGTACTTTTTAAATTTTTTGCGGGAAAATGAGGCATTCTCATTGGGCCAGCGCAGCGACGAGAGTTTGCCGCTTACTAGGTGGCGTTAGCGAACTTATATAAAAGCCCGCGAAATTCAAATTCAAATTAAGGAAAGTGACGTTTTTAAAAGAAAATGCTAGAAAATGAAAGAAATGAAACATGAAACGTGGACTGTAGCTTGATGAAAGGTAAAAAATTACCTTCATATGAAATATTTCGTTTGCTCTTGAATTATGCTTTCCAACTTTGCAGTTCAAAATTAATTTTTTGGTTTCAAATTCAAATTCGTTTTAGGTGAAAATTCATTTCTTTGGTTGAATATATGATTGATTCAATAATTGTTTGTTTTTTCTAGGTAAAAATTTTTCCTTTTTAAATGAAAATTTGTCTTTCCAAATTTTGTCGTTTTTCATTCGGCTGAGTATTATTTACAGATTGCTTACTTCGTAATTCTCGCAAAACAAGATACGTTCAAGATCAACATAATAAACCGCAAAGTTCCGCGGTTTGAGAATGACTTCGGGTGCCACTCAAGATTAACCGCAGACTAGAATCTCTTATTTACAATTTACTTATGGTGCTTATTCATATTATTTCTACGAGTTCGTACTCATGCCATTTTTTGAACTTTCGCACTTTGAACATTCGCACTTTGGATTCTCGCACTTCGAAGTACCGCACTTTGAACTTTCGCACTTTGGATTCTCGCACTTCGAACTTTCGCACTTTGAACTTTCGCACTTTGAACTTTCGCACTTTGGATTCTCGCACTTTGGATTCTCGCACTTTGAACTTTCGCACTTTGGATTCTCGCACTTGGAAGTACCGCACTTTGAACTTGCGCACTTTGAACCCTCGCACCTAGAACTTTCGCTCCTTGAGCTCTCGCTCTTTGAACTATTCCAGTTTGAACTATCGCACTTCAAACTCTCTCAATTTGAACTTTCGCACCTTGAACTCTCGCATTTTAAACTGTTCCAGTTTGAACTCTCGCACTTTGAACTTTTGCACTTTGGATGCTCGCACTTTGAAGTGCCGCACTTTGGATTCTCGCACTTTGAGGTACCGCCCTTCGAACTTTCGCACTTTGAAGTACCGCACTTTGAACTCTCGCACTTTGAACTTTTGCTCCTTGAGCTCTCGCACTTTGAACTATTCCAGTTTGAACTATCGCACTTTAAACTCTCTCAATTTGAACTTTCGCAACTTGAAATATCGAATTTTAAACTATTCTAGTTTGAACTCTCGCACTTCAAACTTTCGCTCTTTGAACTATCGCACTCTGAACTATTCCAGTTTGAACTGTCGCACTTTAAACTCTCTCACTATTTGGAGAAAAGTCCCAATTATTAGGGTATATTTTTCACAAGTTGGGAGCTTTACCCGTCATATTTTGGGAAATATTCCCTAAGAACAAGGAAAACTTACCTAACTATCTAGGAGGAATTTCCAATTTTTAGGGTATATTTCCTACAACTTCGGGATCTTTCCCCAACGTACAATATTTTCTAAACATTGGAAAAAATTACCCAACTATCTAGTTAAAATTCCCAATTTTAAGGTATATTTCCTACGACAAATTTTGGGTAATATTCCTAAAAATCCGGAAAATTCACAAAACTCTCAAGAAGAAATTCCCAATTTTTGGGGTATATTTCAAACAAGTTGGGGATCTTTCCATGACATGTTTTGAGAAATATTTCCTAAAAATCGAGAATATTTGCCCAATTATCTAGGAGAATTCCCCTGTTCATAGGGTATATTTTCTGCAAGTTGGGGATCTATCCCCGACATATTTTGGGAAATATTTCCTAGAAACTGGGAAAATTTACCCGACTGTCTAGTTGAAATTCCCAATTTTTAGGATATATTTACCCCGACATATTTTGGGAAATATTTCATGAAAATTGGGAAAATTTACACCATTTTTTAGGGAAATTCTCAATTTTCAAGGTATATTTCAAACAATTTGTGGATCGCTCCCCGACATATTTTGAGAAATGTTTCTCAAAAATTGGGAAAATTTACCCATTTACCTATAAGAATTACCCTATTCTTAGGGTATACTTTCTACAAGTTGGGGATCTACCCCGACATATTTTGGTATTTTGGGAAATATTCCCTAAGAATTAGGAAAATTTACCCAATTATCTAGACGAAATTCCCAATTTTTAGGGTACATTGCTTACGACATATTTTGGGTAATATTTCCTAGCACTTGGGAAAATTTACCCAAATATCGATTGTAAATTCCCCATTTTTTGGGATACATTTACCCTGACATAGTTTAGGGAATATTTCATAAAAATTGGGAAAATTCACAACATTTTTGTGGGAACTTCCCAATTTTTAAGGTATATTTCAAACAATTTGAGGATCGTTCCGCGACATATTTTGAGAAATGTTTTTTAAAAACTGGAAATATTTACCCAATTATGTAGATGAAATTCCAAATGTTTATGGTATATCAAGGAGAAATTCCCAATTTTTAGAATATATTTCCAACAAGTTGAGGATCTTTCCCCGACATATTTTGGGAAATGTTTCCTAAACATTTGGAAACTTGATCCAACTATCTAGTTGAAATTATAATTTTTACAATATATTTCCTAGGACATATTTTAGGAAATAGTTCCTAAAAATTGGAAAAATTTATAGAACTTTCTGGGAGAAATTCCCAATTTTTAGGGTATATTTCTTACCACATATTTTCGGAAATATTTACTAGAAATTGGGAAAATTTACCCGACTGTCTAGTTCAAATTCCCAATTTTTAGGATATATTTACCCCGACATATTTTGAGGAATATTTCATAAAAATTGGGAAAATTTATAAAATTTTTGATGGAATTTCCCAATTTATAAGGTATATTTTAAACAATTTGAGGATCGTTCCCCGACATATTTTGAGAAATATTTCCTAAAAATTGGGGAAATTCATCCTACTATCTGGGGGAAATTCCCATTTTTAGGTTGTATTTCTTACGACATATTTTAAGAAATATTTACTAAATATTCGGAAAATTCACAAAACTATCTGAAATTCCAAGTTTTTAGGACATATCTACCCCGACATATTTTGGGGTATATTGTATGAAAATTGGGAAAATTTACCAAATTTTTTGGGGAAATTCCCAATTTTTAAGGTATATATTATATAATTTGGGGATCGTACCCTGACATATTTTGAGAAATATTTTCTAAAAATTGGGAAAATTTACCCAACTATCTAGGGAGAAGTTCCCAATTTAAGGGTATACTTTTAATGGCATATTTTGGGAATCCTAAAAATCCGGAAAATTTACAAAACTACCAAGGAGAAATTCCTAATTTTTAGGATATATTTGCAACAAGTTAGGGATCTTTCCCCAGACATTTTAAAAAATATTTCCTAAAAATTTGGAAAATTTACCCAACTATCTAGGGAGAAATTCCCAATCTTCAGGGTATATTTCCTACAAGCTGGGGATCTTTCCCGGACATATTTTGGGAAATATTTCCTAAACATTAGGAAATGTGATCCAACTATCTAGTTGAAATTCTAATTTTTACAATATACATATTGCCTAGGAAATATTTTGGGAAATATTTCATAAAAATTGGGAATATTCATCCAATTATCTAAGAGAAATTCCAAATTTTTAGGGTATATTTCAAACAAGTTGTGGATCTTTCCATGACATGTTTTGAGAAATATTTCCTAAAAATTGAGAATGTTAACCCAATTATCTAGGAGAATTTCCCTATTAGGGTATATTTTCTACAAGTTGGGGATCTTTCCCCGACATATTTTGGGAAATATACCCTAAGAATTGGGAGAATTCATCCAACCATTTAGTCGAAATTTCCAATTTTTAGGGTATATTTCTTACGACATATTTTGCGAAATATTTCGTAAGAGTTGGGAAATTTTACCTGACTATCTAGTTGAAATTCCTCATTTTTAGAACATATTTACTCCGACATATTTTAGGGAATATTCCATAAAAATTGGGAAAATTTACAACATTTTTGTGGGGAATTCCCAATTTTTAATGTATATTTCAAACAATTTGAGGATCTTTCCGCGATATATTTTGAGAAATATTCCCTAAAAATTGGAAATATTCACCCGAATGTTTAGGAGAAATTCCCAATTTTTAGGGTATATTTCCTACAACTTGGGGATCTTTGCCCACATATTTTGAGAAATATTTTCTCAATATGGGAAAAATTTACCCAACTTTCTAGTTGAAATTCCCAATTTTTAGGGTATATTTCCAACAAGTTAGGGATCTTTCCCCCGCACAGTTCAAGAAATATTTCCTAAAAATTGGAAAAATTTACCCTACTATCTGGGGGAAGTTCCAAATTTTAAGGGTATATTTCCTACAAGTTGGGGATCTTTCCCCGACATATTTTGAGAATTATTTCCCAAAAATTGGGAAAATTTACAAAACTGTCTGTTATAAATTCCCAATTTTTAGGGTATATTTACCCCGACACATTTTGGAGAATATGGTATAAAAATTGGGAAAAATTACAACAATTTCGGGAGAAATTCTCAATTTTTAAGGTAAATTTCAAACAATTTGGGGATCGTTCCCCGACATATTTTGAGAAATATTTCCTAAAAATTGGAAAAATTTACCCAACTCTCTAGTAGAAATTGCCAATTTTTAGGTTCTATTATTTTTTTCCAGTCGATCCGAGGCGGCGGCAATTAGCGTGCGGCGCCTGTCTCGAATGCTCAATGACTTGCGTAATCGATGCTTGTTCGTTCCTAGTTGCAGAGGATTGCAGCCAGTTGCCTTTTGCTTTTAGTAGCATCTTCTCGCAACTCCTTCGGAAGCACAGGGCGCCGCATTGATTTATAAACTACGGGTAATCGAAGCCTCAGCTTCCTCGATCGACTCACGATTACGCACTCAGCTAGCTCAAACGACGAGAGAAAAATTCCTCCACAGCGTCGCGTCGTCTTCATTAAGCTTCGAAAATTTTATTGCATATCTCTCTTGACCGAGAGAAGATTCTTTCCCGAGTTAAGCCGTTATCTCCTTGAGCGCGGAGAACATACGCTCATCAATTGAAAAACTTGAGAACATTATTTTACTAGGCTTCAGAATCTGATTCTGTTTTCCTAGAAGTAAAATAGTGACACTTGACGTCACTGGAAATTTGAAGAAACTTAATGACACTTGGCACTTTACAATACTTGACGACACTGGACACTTAACGACACTTGATGCCACTACACATTTAATCTAAATTTAAACTTGACGACACTGGGCACATGTCGACACTTGATGCCACTACACATTTAATGTAAATTCAAACTTGACGACACTGGACACTTGACGACACTTAATGCCGCTTCAAATTTTTGCAAAATTCAAACTTGACGACACTTGATGCCACTACACATTTAATCTAAATTTAAACTTGACGTCACTGGACACTTTATGACACTTGACGCCACTTCAAATTTAACGAAAATTCAAACTTGACGACACTGGACACTTGACGACACTTAATGCCACTTCAAAATTTTTAAAAATTCAAACTTGACGACACTTGATGCCACTACACATTTAATCTAAATTTTTTTTTTTTATTATTTATTATTTTGACACTGGATACTACATGACACTTAATGCCACTTAAAATTTAAAAAAATCAAACTTGCCACACTGGACACTTGACTGCACTTGACGACACTTGACAATATTAAATGTTATGTACAATAATTTTCATAGTTTTTATAGTAGGTCCAAACAGTAGGAAACTAGGTTCCTAAGGGCCAGTTACATTTTTTTTTCAACGTCCAAAATCATTCCCTCATGAACCTTTTTTATGAACTTTATAAAAGAAATAAGAAAAATGTGGTTTTTTCAATTGGTCTTATTTCTGAGGTTACTTAAATCGAGAATCTTTGTGAAGTGTGGAAAGAGGCCCGTCTCATGCACCTCTCCTCAATATTTAGTTGAAGACAAGAGTATTCTATGACAATGGATTTGCAGGATTATGTTGTTGCCAGAAACAAAAGCAATTTAGAAAGAAAAAGTACGAATGGTTCTGGCTTTCCAAGCTATTCATTCCGAAATAACCGAAGAAAAAGGACTTTTGGCAAGCGACTCGAGTTCCGTAGCCAGAGAAAAAGAAAGAAATTGGATTCAATGAGGTGATAAGACTGGAAGTTGAGAGAGCTAACTAAAGTTGGATGAACCGTGTCTGATGTTCAGGTGGAAATTTGAATTTTTCGATAGTTGCGTAGAAAGCTTCTTCAGAATCTGTTCTTTTTTTGTTTTGATCAGAATTTTTTGGATTTCCTATGAGCAATAGGGAATTAAAAAAAAAATCATTTCGAGGTCAGGTGGAAATTCAAAATAAAAATTAGGAATTTTCCCCAAATAGTTGGGTAAATTTTTCAAATTTTCAGAAAATATTTCCGAAAATATGTCGGTGGAAGTTCTGCAACTTGTGGGTAAATACACCCTACAAAATTGAGAATTTTCCTCAGATAGTTGGGTAAATTTTCCCAGTATTTAGGAAGTATGTCAGGGAAAAATCCCCAAATTGTATCATACCTTAAAAATTGGGAATTTCTCCTAGATATTTCAGTAAATTTTCATAATTTTTAGAAATATCTCCCAACATATGTCCGAAAGATAACCAATTTGTGGAAAATATACCCTAAAAATAGGGAAAATTTACCCAGATAGTTGGGTAAATTTTCCTAGTGTTTAGAAAGTATTTATCAAAATATATCAGGGAAAGATTCCCAACTTGTAGGAAATGTACCCTAAAAACTGGGAATTTCTACTACATAATTGGTTAAATTCTTCCAATTTTTTAGGAAATATTTCCCGATGTATTTTCCCCAGATATTTCGGCAAATTTCCTGATGTTTGGAAACGATTTCACGAAGTATGTCATTGGAATTATAGCATGGAAGTTGGGAATTTCCACCAGATAGTTGGGTAAATTTTTTCCAAGTTTAGGAAATAATTATCAAAATATTTCAGGAAAATATCCCCAACTTGTAGGAAAAATACTCTACAAATTGGGAATTTCCCCAGATATTTCGGCAAATTTTCCTAATGTTTGGGAAAAATTTCACGAAATGTGTCTTTGGTATTATAGCATAGAAATTGGGAATTTCTCGCAGATAGTTGGGTAAATTTTTCCCAAGTTTAGGAAATAATTATTAAAATATTTCAGGAAAAGGTCCCCAACTTGTAGGAAATATACCCTAGAAATTGGGAATTTCCCGCAGATAGTAGGGTAAATTTTCCCAATTAAAAAAAAAATGTCTTAAAATATGTCGGGAAAAGTTCCCTATTTTGTGGGAAACATACCCTAAGAATTGGAAATTTTCCCAGATAGTTTGGTAAATTTTCGAAATTTTTTGGAAATAATTATCAAAATATTTCAGGGAAAGGTTCCCAACTGGTAGGAAATATACCCTTAAAATTGGGAATTTCCCCCATATAGTTGGGTAAATTTTACAAATTTTCAGAAAATCTTTCCAAAAATATGCCGAGAGAAATATATCCTAAAAATTGGAAATTTTTCCTCTATAGTTGCGTAAATTTTCTAAATTTTCATGAAATATTTCTTAATATATGTCGGGGGAAGATCATCAAATTGTAGGAAATATATACTAAAAATTGGAATTTCTTCTAGATAATTGATTGACTTTTCCCAATTTTCAGGAAATATCCCTTATATATTTCGGGGGAAGTTCCCCAACCATTGTGGGAATATACCCTAGAAATGGGGAATTTCCCCCAGATAGTTCGGTAAATTTTTCAAATTTTTAGGACATATTTCCCAATTTATGTCCGGGAAAGATCCCTAACTTTTAGGAAATATACCCAAAAAATTATATATTTTTTGTAGATAATTTACTAAACCCAAATGTTTAGAAAATATTTCCCAAAATATGTCAGCGAAAGATTCCAAGCTTTTATTAACTATAAAGTAAATTTTCCCAAATTGTAGAAAAGATACCCAGAAAGTTGGGATTTTTCCTAAAAATTGGGCATTTCCACCAGACAGTAGGGTAAATTTTCCCAATTTTTAAAAAATTTGTCCCAAAATATGTCGTGGAAAATATACATTGAAAATTGGGAATTTCTCCAAGATAGTTGGGCAATTTTCCCCTATTTTTAGAAAATATTTCCCAAAGTATGTCAGGGAAAGATCCCCAAATTGTGGGAAATATACCCTAAAAATTGGAAATTTTTCCAGATATTTGGGGAAATTTTCCTAATGTTTGGGAAACATTTCACAAAATATGTCTTTGGAAATATATAACATAGAAATTGGGAATTTCCACCAGATAGTTAGTTAAATTTTCCCAGTGTTTAGAAAATGTTTTCCAAAATATGTCGGCGAAAGATCCCCAACTTGTGGGAAATATACCCTGCAATTTGGGAATTTTTTTTAGATTAGTAAATTTTTTTAATGTTTGGGAACTATTACCCAAAATATGTCGGGAAAAGTTTCCCAACTTGTAGGAAATTATACCCTAAGAATTGGGAATTTTTTTCAGATAGTTAGGTAAATTTCCGAATTTTTGAAAATATTCCCCAAAATATATCGAGATTATATATATATATATTAAATTCGAGAAAATATATCCTAAAAATTGGAATTTCTTCTAGATATTTGATTGACTTTTCCGAATTTTGTAGAAAATATATTCCCTAATATATGTCGGCGGAAGTTCCCCAACTTTTTTGGGAATATACACTAAAAATTGGGAATTTCCCCCAGATAGTTGGATAAATTTTCCAAATATTTAGGAAATATTTCCCAATTTATGTCCGGGAAAGATCCCTAACTTTAAGGAAATATAAACCAAAAATTGGAAATTTTTTCCAAATAATTTATTAAATTTTAGAAATGTTTAGGAAATATGCATCAAAATTTTTTTGAGGGAAAGATCCCCAACTTGTAGGAAATATACCCTAAAAATTGGGAATTCCCCCCAGATAATTAGGTAAATTTTCCAAATTTTTAGAAAATATTTCCCGAAATATGTCGAGGGAAATATATCCTAAAAATTGGGCATTTTTTCTAGATTACTAAATTTGTCCAATGTTTGGGAAATATTTCCCAAAATATGTCGGGAAGTTCCCCAACTTGTAGGAAATATACCCTAAGAATTGGAAATTTTTTCCGGATAGTTGGGTAAATTTCCGAAATGTTGGAAATATGTATAAAAATATTCCCCAAAATATGTCGTAATAAATATACCCGAAACATTGGGAATTTCAACTAGATAGTTTGGTAAATGTTCCCAATTCTTAGAGAATATTTCCCAACAAATGTCGGGGAAAGATGATCAAATTGTAGGAAATATAGCCTAAAAATTGGGAATTTCTCCTAGATAATTTTCCCAATTTTCAAGAAATATTCCCTAATATATGTCGGGGAAGTTCCCCAATTTTTGTGGGAATTTACCCTAAAAATGGGGAATTTCCCCCAGATGGTGAGGTAAATTTTCCAAATGTTTAGAAAATATTTCTTTATGTCCGGGAAAGATTCCTAACTTTTAGTAAATATACCCCAAACATTATTTTTTTTTTTGTAAATAGTTTATTTAATTTCCCAAATGAAATATAGTATAAAAATGGGGCATTTTTTATAGAATAGTACATTTTCCTAATTTTTAGGAAATATTTCACAAAATATGTCGTAGGTATATACCCAAATTGTAGGAAATATTCCCAGAAAGTTGGAATTTTATCCTAAAAATTTGGAATTTCCCGCAGGTAGTACGGTAGATTTTCCCAATTTGTCAAAAATTTGTTCTAAAATATGTCGGGGAAAGATCCCCACCTTTTTTGGAAAATATTCCCTAAAAATTGGGAATTTCTCGTAGATATTTGTACAAATTTTCTCAATTTTTTGGAAATATTTTCCAAAATATGTCGTAGGCAATATACCCAAATTGTAGGAAATATACCCAAAAATTTGGGATTTTTTCGTGGATATTTATGTAAATTTTCCCTAATCTTAGGAAATATACCCAAAAAGTTGGTATTTTCTCGTGGATATTTGGGTAAATTTTCCCAAATCTTAGGAAATATTTCCCAAAATATGTTTTAGAAAATATACCCTAAAATTGGGTAATTTCTCCCAGATAGTAGGGTAAAGTTAATCAATTTTCAACCAATTTTTTCCAAAATATATTGTAGGAAATATGCCCTAGAAAATAAGGAATTTCTCCACGATTGTTTAGAATTTTTTCCCAATTTTTAGAAAATATTTCCCAAAATATGTCGGGGAAAAATCCCCACCTTTTGTAGGAAATATTCCCTAGAAATTGGAAATATCTCTTGTATAGTTGTACAAATTTTCTCAATTTTTTGGAAATATTTCCCAAAATATGTCGTAGGCAATATACCCAAATTGTAGGAAATATACCCAAATTGTAGGAAATATACCAAAAAAGTTGGTATTTCTCCGGGATGGTTGGGTAAATTTGTCCAAATCTTAGGAAATATTTCCCAATATATGTCGTAGAAAATATACCCTAAAAATTCAGAATTTCCCCCAGATATTTGGGTAAAGTTTCTCAATTTTTAAGAAATTTTTTCCAAAAGATGCAGGAAATATGTCCTAAAAATTAGGAATTTGTCCACGCTTGTTTGGAATTTTTTCCCAATTTTTAGAAAATATTTCCCAAAATATGTCGGAGAGTTCCCATTCTCGTAAGTAGGAAATATACCCTAAAAATTAGGAATTTCTCGGCGATAGGTTTTCCTAGGATATGTTCAAATTAAAATTGTTCAAAATTGTACAATTTAAAAATGATTGTTCTTTAGTACATAAACTTTTATGAATTCAGGACTTTTTATTGATTTTATTAATTAATTAATTTTAAAGATTTTTTGAATCTCTTTCGCATTGCATTTGTTTATCTGGAAATTACTTTTTGAATACTTTTAATTGTAAATTGTTTAATTAAAAAAAAATCGACACGAGTTTAATCAGATTAATTTTATGTCCCTAATTGTTCTAGAATGGGCCCCATCGGGAAAAAATCTGGAACTAATTTCCGCCCTTTTTTCCGTTTCTTCTTGACTTTTTCTAGCATCGTAAATAGTTTATGGCTGCGCTACTATAACTCTTTTATTAACTATTCCATAAAAAAATCATTAGTTGATTTAGCGAGGGTACTGCTCAAAACAGGTCTTACAGCATTGACTCTAAAATATTTACGGCATCATAACCAACTCACTTTTTTTATCAATCAAGAAGACCTCGAGAATGACTATTTTACTGTATAACGAGAACTGTAATTAATCGAAATTCCCAATTGAGTCAGACGGAAAATAATTGGCTGTCCAATAAATTTTGTATGCGATATTTATTGATTGAAACCAATTTATTGATTGGAACAAATTTATCTGCAGGTCAGATTTATTGTTTAATTTCATAATTAAATCGAAAACTTCCAAACTAAAAGAATTTTCAGATTGAAAAAAATCCACATTCCTTGGTTCGAATTGTAGATTTTACATTTACAAGCCTTAGTAGTTAAATAATTGAATTGAAAAACTTCAAACTACAATTATTTTTAGATATTGCAAAAGATTCGAAAATTTCTAAATAGATTTTAATAATTTGACGCGATTTCAATGAATACAAAGATTTTAGGGTATTTTTAAATATTTCAAGAAATTTTTAAAAGCTTTAAAATATTTCAAAATATTTTAAAAGATTTGACATATTGTAGGATATTTGAAAATATTCCAAGGCATTTTCAATGCGTATGAAAAGCTTAAAAGTATTTCAGAAGATTTCAAAGAACTTGAAATATTTTAGGGAATTTTTAGATTCCAAGGAATTTTTACATGATTCCAATAATTTGGTGGAATTGAAAAGGATTTCAATATTTTAGGGTATTTTAAAAGATCTCAAGGAATCTTCAATTGATTTCAATAATTTCAAACGAATTCAAAGGATTTCAAAGAGTTTAGGGTATTCTCAAAGATTCCAAAATTATAAGTAAATAAAAAAAAATAAAATATAATATAATAATGAATAAAATAATAAATTGTAAGTACTGTAAGGATTTTAAAAGGATTTCAAATATTTCAAAGAAAATAAAATATTTTAGGGCACTTTTAGAGATTCCAAGGAATTTTTTATTTCAATAATTTGAAGGCATTTAAAAAAATTGGAATATTTTGGTTATTTTTTCCAATCCCAACGATTTTTCAAAAGCTTTAAAATATTCCAAGGGATTTCAAAAAATGATGTCAAAGGATTTAAAATATTTTAGGGAATTGAAAAAAATTCCAAGGCATTTTCAAGAGCTTTAAAAAGTTTTAAAGGATTTCAAAAGATGTCAAAGAACTTGAAATTTTGTAAGGGGCTTTCAGAGATTCCAAGGAATTTAAAATTAGTTTCAGTAATTTGAAGGAATCTCAAAGGATTGGATTTATATTTTTTTTTCCTTTAAATTCCAAGAAATTTTCAATTGCTTTAAAAAATTTTAAGGGATTCTGAAAAGCTTAAAAAAATCCAAGGAATTTATAAACATTTCAGAGGAATTTAAATATTTAGGATATTTCAAAGAGTTCAAGGAATTTTCAAGAACTTAAGAAAATTTCAGAGAAATTAAAAGATGTCGAAGAACTTGAATATATTAGAGATTCCAAGGAATTTTGTATTTTTTTCAATAATTTGAAGGAATTTCAAAGGATTTGAAATATTTGAGTGTATTTCGAAAGATTCCAAGGCATTTTCATGAGCTTGAAAAAATTTCAGGGAGTTTCAAAATATTTTAAAGGAATTTAAATATTTTAGGGTATTTTAAAGATTCCAAGGAATTTTCAAGAGCTTTAAAAAATTCAAAGAATTTCAAAACTGTTGAAGAACTTGAAATATATAAGATTGTATTAAAACATTGTAAGGAATTTTGTATTTCATTTTTTCAATAATTTGAAGGAATTTCAAAGGCTTTGAAATATTTTAGGGTATTTTTTTTATAAATTCAAAAGAATTTTCGAGAGCTTCAAACATTTCAAGTGATTTCAAAAGGTCCCATTGCATTTTAAAAGATTTTAGAGGATTTGAAATATTTTAGGGTATTTTAAAAGATCCCAAGAAGTTTTCAATTTGATCAGTAATTTGGAGAAATTGCAAACGATTTTAAATATTTTAGTGTATTTTAAAAGATTCCAGAGAATTTTCATGATCTTGAAAAAATTTCAGGAAATTTCAAAAGATTTTGAAAGAATTTAAATGTTTTAGGGTATTGTAAAGACTAAAGATTCCAAGGAATTTTTAAGAGGTTTAAATTTTTTTTAAGAATTTCAAAGGATGTTAAAAAACTTGAAATCTATTAGAGTATTTCAAAAGATTCCAAGGAATTTTCCATTTCTTTTTCAATAATTTGAAGGAATTTCAAAGGATTTCAAATATTTTAGGGAATTTTTTATAAATCCAACAGAATTTTCGAAAGCTTAAAAAAGTTTCAAGGGATCTTAAATATTCTAAATATTCTATGATGTTTTAAAAGATTCCAAGGAATTTTTTATTCATTTCAGTAATTCGAAGGAATTTCAATAATTCGAAAAAATTTCCAAGTATTCGGAAAGACGGCAAAAAACTTAAAATATTTTTATGAACTGTTCGAAATTCCAGGGAATTTAAAAATAATTTTAATAATTTGAAGGAATTTCAAAGGAATTTGAATATTTTAGAATATTTTACAGATTCCAAGGGATTTCCAAGAGCTTTAAATAATTCCAAAGAATTGCAAATTATGTTAAAGAACTTGAAATATATCAAAGTATTTTAAAAGATTCCAAGGAATTTTCCATTTTTTTCAATAATTTGAAGGAATTTCAAAAGATTCGAAATATTCTAGGGCATTTTTTTGAATCTAAAAGAATTTTCGAGGGCTTAAAAAAGTTTCAAGGGATTTCGAAAGATTTTAAAGTATTTCGAATATGTCAAAGAACTTGAAATATTTTCGGGGTCTTTTAGAGATTCCAAGTAATTTTTTATTTCAACAATTTGAAGGCATTTTAAAAAATTTGAATATTTTAGGTTATTTTCTCAAATCACATCGATTTTTCAAAAGCTTTGAAATATTTCAAGGGATTTCAAAATGATGTCAAATGATTTAAAATATTTTAGGGTATTTAAAAAAAAATGCAAGTCATTTTGAAGAGCTTTAAAAAGTTTTAAGGATTTTAAAAAATTTAAGGTATTTTTAAAAGATTCCAAGGCATTTTAAAAATCTTGAAAAAATTTCAAGGAATTTCAAACCATTTTTAAGGAATTTAAATATTTAGGATATTTCAAAAGATTCCAAGGAATATTCAAGAACTTTAAAAAAATTTCAAAGAATTTTAAAAGATGTTGAAGAACTTGAATATATTAGAGATTCCAATGCTTTTATATTTTTTTCAATAATTTGTAGGAATTTCAAAGGATTTCAAATATTTTAGTGTATTTGGAAAGATTCCAAGGCATTTTCATGAGCTTGAAAAAATTTCAGGGAATTTCAAAACATTTTAAAGGAATTTAAACGTTTTAGGATATTTGAAAGATTCCAAGGAATTTTCAATTTTATCAGTAATTTGGAGAAATTGCAAAGGATTTGAAATATTTTTGTGTATTTTATAAGATTCCAGGGAATTTTCATGAGCTTGAAACAATTTCAGGGAATTTCAAAACATTTTGAAAGAATTTAAATATTTTAGGATATTGTAAAGACTAAAGGAATTTTTAAGAGCTTTAAATTTTTTAGAAAGAATTTTAAAAGATGTTGAAGAACTTGAAATCTATTTGAGTATTTTTAAAAAATTCCAAGGAATTTTTTTTTTTTTTTTCTCAATAATTTGAAGGAATTTCAATGGTTTTGATATATTTTCGGGAATTTTTTATAAATCCAAAAGAATTTTCGAGAGCTCAAAAAAGTTTCAAGGGATTTCAAAAGATTTTAAAGGATTTTATATATTCTAGGGTTATTTTTAAAGATTGCAAGGAATTTTTAATTGAGTTCAATAATTTGAAGAAATTTCAATGGAATTTAAATATTTTAGGACATTTGAAAGATTCCAAGGAATTTCCAAGAGCTTTAAGAAATTCCAAAGAATTGCAAAAGATGTTAAAGAACTTGAAATATGTATATTAGAGCATTTCAAAAGATTCCAAGGAATTTTCCATGTTTTTCAATAATTTAAAGGAATTTCAATAATTTGAAAAAAAATTTAATGTTTTTGGAAAGATGTCAAAGAATTTGAAATATTTTAATTAATTTTTAGAGATTCCAGGAAGTTTCAAGATCTTCACAAAATTCCAAAGAATTGCAAAAGATGTTGAAGAACTTTAAGTATATCAGAGTATTTTAAAAGATTCCAAGGAATTTTCCATTTTTTTCAATGATTTGAAGGAATTTCAAAGGATTTCAAATATTTTAGTGCATTTTTTTAAATCCAAAAGAATTTTCGAGGGCTTAAAAAAGTTTCAAGGGATTTCAAAACATTTTAAGGGATTTTAAATATTCTAGAGCGTTTTAAAAGATTCGAAGGAATTTTTTTTTGATTTCAGTAATGTCAAGGAATTTCTATAATTTTAAAAATTTCAAAGTATTTGGAAAGACGTCAAAAAACTTAAAATATTTTAATGAATTTTTAGAGATTCCAGGGAATTTTCAATTAATTTTAATAATTTGAAGGAATTTCAAAGGAATTTGAATATTTTAGGATATTTTGCAGATTCCAAGGGATTTTCAAGAGCTTTAAAAAATTCCAAAGAATTGCAAAAGATGTTGAAGAACTGGAAGTATATTAGAGTATTTTAAAAGAATCCAAGGAATTTTCCATTTTTTTCAGTAATTTGAAGGAATTTCAAAAGATTTGAAATATTTTAGGACATTTTTTCAAATCCAAAAGAATTTTCGAGGGCTTAAAAAAGTTTCAAGGGATTTCGAAAGATTTTAAAGGATTTTAAATATGTCAAAGAACTTGAAATATTTTGGGGCACTTTTAGAGATTCCAAGGAATTTTTATTTCAATAATTTCAAGGCATTTCAAATGCCTTCAAATTGAAATATTGTAAGGAACTTCCAGAGATTTCAAGGAATATTAAATTAGTTTCAGTAATTTGAAAGAATTTCAAGGAATTTCTAAACATTTCAAAGGAATTTAAATATTTATGATATTTTAAAAATTCCAACAAATTTTAAAAAATGTTGAAGAACTTGAATATATTAGAGATTCCAAGGGATTTTTTTCAATAATTTGAAGGAATTTCAAAGGATTTGAAATATTTTAGTGTATTTCGACAGATTCCAAGGCATTTTCATGAGCTTGACAAAATTTTAGGGAATTTCAAAACATTTTAAAGGAATTTAAATATTTTAGGATGTTTGAAAGATTCCAAGGAATTTTCAAGAGCTATAAAAAAATTCAAAGAATTTCAAAGCTGTTGGAGAACTTGAAATATATGATAGTGTTTTAAAAGATTGTAAGGAATTTTGTATTTTTTTTTAATAATTTGAAGGAATTTCACAGGTTTTGAAATATTAAAGGGTATTTTTTTTTATAAATCCAAAAGAATTTTCGAGAGCTTGAAACATTTCAAGAGATTTCAAAAGGTTCCAATGGATTTTAAAATATTTTAGAGGATTTGAAATATTTTAGTTTATTTAAAAATATTCCAAGGAATTTTCAATTTCATCAGTAATTTGGAGAAATTGCAAAGGATTTGAAATATTTTAGTGTATTTTAAAAGATTCCAGGGAATTTTCATGAGCTTGAAACAATTTCAGGGAATTTCAAAACATTTTGAAAGAATTTAAATATTTTAGGATATTGTAAAGACTAAAGATTCCAAGGAATTTTCAATTTTATTAGTAATTTGGAGAAATTCCAAAGGGTGTTTAATATTTTGGTGTATTGTAAAAGATTCCAAGGCATTTTCGTGAGCTTGAAAAAATGTAAACGAATTTAAAAACGTTTTAAAGGAATTTAAATATTTTAAGATATTTTGAAGATTCCAAGGAATTTGCAAGAGCTTTAAAAAATTCAAAAGAATGGCAAAAGATGTTGAACAACGTAAATTATATTAGAGTATTTTAGAAGATTCCAAGGAATTTCCATGATCTTCAAGAAATTCCAAGGGATTTCAAAAGATTTTAAAGGATTTAAAATATTCTAGGGGGTTTTAAACGATTCCAAGAAATTTTTAATTCTATCAGTAATTTGAAGGAATTCAAAAGGATTTGAAATATTCTAGTGTATTTTAAAAGATTCCAAGGAATTTTCCATTTTTTTCTCAATAATTTGAAGGAATTCCAATGGATTTAAATTATTTTATAGTATTTTTTATAAATCCAAAAGAATTTTCCAGAGCTTAAAAAAGTTTCAAGAGATTTCAAAAGATTTTAAAGGATTTCGAATATTCTATGGCGTTTTAAAAGATTCCAAGGAATTTAAAATTGATCTCAATAATTTGAAGGAATTTCAAAGGATTTGAAATATTTTAGGGTTTTTTTTTGATAAAGTCAAAAGAATTTTTCAGAGCTTTAAAAAATGTCAAAGAATTTCAAAAGATGTTGAAGAACTTGAAATATATTAGAGTATTTTAAAAGATTCCAAGGAATTTTCAATTTTTTTTCAATAATTTATAGGAATTTCAAATTATTTGAAATATTTTAGGGAATTTTAAAAGATCCCAAGAAATTTTTAAGAGCTTTAAAATTGTCAAAACATCAAAAGATATCAAGCAGCTTGCAATATTTTTGAAATACTTTAGGATATGTTTTTATAAATCCCAAGGGATTTTCAGGAGCTTTAAAAAATGTCGAAGGTTCCAAAAGATTTTAAAGAATTTAAAATATTTTAGGGTATTTTAAAAGATTCCAACGTATTTTTAATTGGTTTCAATAACTCCAAAAAATTTGAATAATTTCAAGAAATTTGAAAGGTGAAAGATTTTATGTCAAAGATCTTGAAATATTTTTGGGAATTTTTAGAGACTTCAAGGAATTTTCGATTTATTTCGACAATTTGATGGAATTTTAAGGGATATTAAAAGATTTTATATCATTTGAAATATTTTAAGTTATTTAAAAAGATTGGAAAGCATTTTTGATTGATTTCAGTAATTTGAAGGAATCTCGATAATTTGAAAAAAAATGCATAGTATTGAAAATATGTCAAAGAACAAATTTTTAGATATTCCAGGGAATTTTGAATTCATTTTAATAATTTGAAAGAATTTTATAGGATTTGAAATATTATATTTCATATTAATAATTTAATAATAATAATAAATTTAAATTTTACTGATTATATTATTTATTATATTTATATTATATTGTTATATATTTTTTATATTTAAATATTGTATTTGATGGAATTTTTAAGTGTTAAACAAAGTTTAGAGATTTCAAAGGATTTCAAATAATTAATTTTTTTTTTTAAATACAATTTGGAAAGATGACAAAGAACTTGAAAAATATTTTTATGAATTTTTAGAGATTCCAGGGAATTTTAAATTAATTTCAATAATTTGAAAGAATTTTATAGGATTTGAAATATTTCAGGGTATTTTTAAAAATTCCAAGGAATTTTCAAGAGTTAAAAAAATTCTAAAGTATTTTAAAAGATTTAAAAAGTTTTTAAATATTTCAGGATTAAGATTAAGATTAAGATAAGATGTCAAAAAGCTTGAAATATTTTGGGGAATTTTTAAATACCAATAAATTCTTAATTGGGTCCAAAAATTTGAAGAAATTTCAAAAGATTCGAAATATTTTAACATTTTAGGTTATTATAAGAGAATTCATGGAATCTTTAATTTTCAAGTTTTAAAATTATTTAAAAACTATACAATTTCATAGAAGATTGTTTCTTTTTTTCTAAATGTAAAAAAAATTATTCCATTTTTTCTAAAAAAGTTCCCCTTTTTTTAGCCCTTTTTACGCTTTGATCCCCGTAATTGAGTCAGACAGAAAATAATTGGCTCTCCAATAAATTTCGTATGAGATATTTATCGATTGAAACAAATTTATTGATTGGAACGAATTTATCTGCAGATCAAATTTATGTATCGTCCAATTAATTTATTTATTAGGTGCTCGAATTGAATATTCGATTTTTTTATACCGCAAATTCGTCAGCCGATATTCGCCTCACGAATTATTCCGAGAAGGTATCAACCTTGGCAAGGCCAATATAAAAAGTACCTTCACGGTTTCTTACACGAATTCTTCATACTCGACAAGCTTTGAAATTGTTGAGGGATCGTGTCGCCCAGCCAAGAGCGGTGATTCGTCCAAGTTTTTGCACTTTCCGCTTCCTTCAAATTTTTTCCAGCAAAGTGTGACACTGCAGTTTTAAGATTGTATATGACAGGGCCTAAAATTTAGCAACTCTGAAGTTTGCCATAAATGTGGGCATCAAAGTATTGTAATTATAAATAAACAAAGCGGCTGATCGGAAAACGAACGCGCAGAATATTAAAAAATAATTTAATTGCTTAAAAAGTGGTTGAAAAATAAAGAAAAGTCTCACCTAGATATTTTCGGGACGATTCCAAATGTGTTTTTCGTTTTTAGATCGGACGCTTAGTTCGTTTATAATCAGGGTGCGGATTAGAGCCATGCGGAGAACCCCGGCAAGAGCAGCAGCAAACGTGCGCGCCAACCTCGCGCCGGGCTCGCAACGCTGCTACGCGTCCCCCTCCTTGCCGGCCCGACGGTTCTCAGCGTGTTAGAGCCGAGCTGCGTTCGTCAGCTAACTTTACAGTGGCTGTAATCCGCTCCCTGTTTATAATTAATTACAAAAGTTTGAAATCATCAACAGTTATTAATAATTAATAAATAATAAATAATTAAAAATGATTAAAAGTTTAAAATTATTAACAAATGATTTAATTGTTTCAAAAATGGTTTAAACAAAGGATCACCTAGATATTTCGGAGCCGAAGTCAAAGATGTTTTTGGTTATTTGATTGAACTCTTAGTTTGTTATTAATTAATTGCAAAAGTTTGAAATCCATAGTTATAAACTTTGAAATTATTTACAATGTCAGGGAATTTTTTCGAGAACGTGCTTCAATTTTTTTAGATTGAATTCGTTGAAATTTGTCGTTTTTGATAGAAAATTAGTTTGGTTGGTTAAAAATTTATCTTTTTTATTAATAACGCAACAGTTTGGTTGCAATTCTTTTATCCCTTTGACTGAAAAAACTATCGTAGTCAAAAATTCGTATTTTTGGTTGAATTTAACTGTTTTTTATTTAAAATTAAGATCTTTTTTGGATTAAAATTCAACTACTTGGTTGAAGATTTAACTTTTTTTTTAATTAGTTGTTTTTGTTCGTTGAAAAGTATTTATTTTTTTACTGAAAATAAGACTATTTCAGTTGTAACTTTAACTTTTTTTTTGGGAAATTTGTTTTTTGTTGTTGAAAATTTAACTATTAGGTTAAGAATTATTTTTTCTTTGTTTTTGGTTGACAATCATTTTCTTTAGTTCAAACTTTATATATTTTGTTAAAAATTGGTCTTTTGGATTAAAATTCAACTATTTAATTAAAAATTCATGTGAGTTGTTGAAAAATCGTCTTTTGGTTGAAAATTAATCTTTTTTTTTTCATTTCTTTCCTTAGATATTAATTTTTTAACTTAACTTTTTTGTTAAAATTTTTTTTTCATTGAAAATTCATCATTTTAGTTTAAAAATTCATTTCTTGGGTTCGAAATTACTTTTTAAACTGAAAATTTAACTATTTATTTTGTGTTTGCCCATTTATCTTTTTTAGTTGAAAATTCATCTTTTTGGTTGAAAATTTAACTATTCCATTTGATGATTCATAATTTTAACTGAAAAATCATCATTCTAATTAAAAATTTATTTTTGGTTGCCAATTTATATTTTTTAGTTGAAAATTCGTCCTTTTTTTAGAATCTTCTTGTTCAAAAATTCATATTTTTAGTTGAAAATTTAACTATTCCATTTGAAGATTCATGATTTTATTTGAAAATTTATTTCTTTGGTTGAACGTTATATTTTTTAACTGAAAATTTAACAATTCATTTTTTGGTTGCCAATTCATCTTTTTTAGTTAAAAATTTATCTTTTTGGTTGAAAATTGAACTATTCCATTTGAAGATTCATGATTTTAATTGAAAATTCATCATTTTAGTTGAAAATTCATTTTTTTGTTGCTAATTTATCTTTTTTAGTTGAAAATTCGTCTTTTTTTTAGTAGGAAATATGAATTAGTCTTCTTGGTCGAAAATTCATCTTTTTGGTTAAAAATTGAACTATTCCATTTGAAGATTCATGATTTTCACTGAAAATTTATTTATGCGGTAGAACGTTATTTTTTTTTTAACTGAAAACTTAACTATTCATTTTTTGGTTGCCAATTCATTTTTTCGAGTTGAATTTTCATCTTTTTTTAAAAGAAATTAATCTTCTTGGTTAAAAATTAATTTTTTTTTGGTTGAAAATTGAACTATTCCATTTGAGGATTCATGATTTTATTTGAAAATTTATTTCTTTGGTTGAACGTTATATTTTTTTAACTGAAAATTTAACAATTCATTTTTTGGTTGTCAATTTATCTTTTTTAGTTAAAAATTCATATTTTTGGTTGAAAATTGAACTATTCCATTTGAAGATTCATGGTTTTAATTGAAAATTCATCGTTTCAGTAAAAATTCATTTTTTGTTTGTCAATTTATCTTTTTTTAGTTGAAAATTCGTCTTTTTTCTTCAGTAGAAATTAATCTTCTTGTTAAAAAAATGATATTTTTCGGTTGAAAATTGAACTATTCCATTTGAAGATTCATAGTTTTAGTTGAAAGTTCATCATTTTTGTTGAAAATCAATTTTTAAAATGGTTTTTAATTTAATTTTAATTAATTTAATGTTCGTTAAATTTAATTTTAATTTTTTTAACTGTTCACCTATTTTGTTTAAAATTATTGTATTTTGTTGAAAAGTTGTATTTTGATAATAAAACTACTTGGTTGAAAGTTAAACTCTTGTTAAAAATTCATGTATTACAGTTGAAGATTCTTAATTTTATATGAAAATTCTTAACTTCGATTGAAAACATTTTTTTTTCTGGAAAATAATTTCGTTGAATATTAATTTTTCAAGTAAAAATGTAACTTCAATTTTTTGTTGAAAAATTCTCTTTCTTAATTGAAAATTCATCATTTTAGCTAAATTTCATTTCTTTGGTTGAACAATATTTTTTTCAACTGAAAATTTAACCATTCATTCTTTGGTTGCAAATTTATATTTTTTAGTTAAAAATTCATTTAATTTGTTGAAAATTCGGTTTTTTGTAGAAATTAATCTTCTTGGTTAAAAATTCATCTTTTTGGTTGAAAATTGAACTATTCCATTCGAAGATTCATGATTTTAATTGAAAATTTATCATTTAAGTTAAAAATCAATTTCTTCCGTTGAATATTAATTTTTTAACTAAAAATGTAACTATTCAATTTTTTTTCGAAAAATT